>CM067508.1:16342720-16485220 GCA_034509495.1 Acestrorhynchus altus | reverse complement strand
CTTAAAAGCAGACCAGGAGAAAAGAGGAACACCAGATGAACCCCAGAAACCAATCACTGCCCATCAGCATCAAAACCCCTCTGTTGACCACATTCTGTATATCACTGCATGAGAAGGTGATCTGCCTGGCTCTGTTTGGTCCCTATGCCTTTGCATGGGATAACTGTCAAACACAAAACCTACAATCAACCAGAAACAACTGGAACTGTGACTCATTGGACCATACCTCTTGTTTCCATTTCTCAAGAGTCTGGTTAGAAATCTCAGGAGCTCAGGTGAGGCACTGAGTCTGGTGTTGTGGTGTTAACACTTTGGTGGATCTTCTGTTCCTATATAAGCTAAGGAACACTGCACTGACCTGAAGGATATACATGTGGGGCCTCCTGCTTTGGATTTTGTGTTGTGATTTCTGACAGAATCTTTAGTCTATTACCTTGGAACATCATAACTTTTTAATGCTAATGCCTTCTGTGAAACACACATGACACTGTTCAACCAGGAATGTAAGTGTTTGTGCAACTTTGTAAATAGAATATCCAATCCTTCTGACATCCAATCTCAATCCAAGTTTGGCCATGAAATGGACTGTGGTCAACCTCACTCACAAAATAGGCCCTATCAATCTATACGTGTGTGTGTATTTTCAAGCTTTGGCAGTATGCATGTTTAAAGGAGCATTCCAGTGTCCTGTACATGCTTAACCTGTATGCAGACTCTGACTGATCAGTGGGTGAGAGAGGGGCTAATGACATCACTGTTGAAGATATTAGGTTATAGAGGAAAATGAGAAGGAAGGGGTTGTTTGCTCTCTTTCTTTCCTCACACAGTGTTCAAATTTAAGAATAAAAGTCCTGAGACTGTATAATAATGTTACATACATACATACATACATACATAACAAAATTAATACAAGACATTTATTTTACTTTTGAAGTAAACTTGGACATACTGGTTCCCAGTATTGTCATGCTGGTCATGCTGTTTATATTGCTTTACCATTGTGTTTGTTCTGTCATGTTGGTTGACTAGCATGGTGATGCGTCTGGTGCTGAACTTGGTCATGCTAATGAACAAGCATGGTCATGCTTGTTGACCAGCTTAGTTATGCTTATCATGCTGGTTAATCTGTTTGGTCATACCAATCATACACGTTGACCTTCATTATATGGTCATAGGTCATAGGCTTGACCATGCTAGTTAAACAACTTGGTCAAGTTGGTCTTGCTGGTAGATCAGCTAAACCCTCAGACTAAAACATACTCGATTTTGGTCAAGAGCCAGGCTGGTCAATCAGCTCTACCACCATGCCAGTTTAATGTGATTCATAATCATGGCAGGTGCCTCATTAATGAAACAGCGGGTCAAGGAAAGAAGACTTCTTTGTGTTATAAATAAAATGAAGAGGATTCATAAGTGCTGATTAGTCTACTTGATGGCCATACAATTATTGTATGTGTGTGTGTGTGTGTGTGTGTGTGTGTGGAGGTGATATTTTATACTGAAGGACTGTGGAGAGCAGTGTATCTTAAAAGAGATCATCCTGCCTTAGGCTGAAGAAATAGATGGCTAAAGTGCAGAAGGTGCTAACTGTTCTAGCCACTAAAGAGTCTCCTCACATCTCTGTAAAGTTTGAAACTGTCTCACAGTGGACTTTTATATGTAGAGAATGAAGAATGAAGAACAATGTTCTGGGTTTTTACTTTCATGTCATGTAACTTTGGCCTCCCAGATTTGAATCTTTATCAACTAACTTTTGGCCAGTGGAGCTGCAAGTGACCAGCGTAACCAAGCTGGGTGACCAGTCTGACCATCATCAGTTTGGTTAGGTTTGGTTAGTCATGCTGGTCAACCAGTTAGAGCATATAGGTTATTCTGTCAAAATGACAAAAAGTAGGAAAGGTTTTGTTCCAACAGTGCCAATATATTTGCAGCATTTAGCAGACACTCTAATCCAGAGTGACTTCAAAAAAGTGCTTTGCTGTTCACTCCGACATCTAGCACCTAGCTAGTTAGAAGGGGCTAGAATCGACTGTACACTTGACCAGCTTGACCAGTCTGCCCATGGCTAGTGTGCAAAATCACTATTCAAAACAGTTCTGAAAGCAGCTCTGTCTCTGAGGCAGAACAAATACAATTGATTCAGAGAATAACCAATTAAAATAACCATAGGCTTAGACATAGCTTTAGAAACATAACTGCTCCTTGGAGCTTTATAAATGGAGGAAATATGTGCAGTTCAGTTTAAGATTTAGTTCCCTTTTTTTCTCGAAAAAAAAAAAAAAACTTTTGAGAAATGCCATATTAAAAGAATTTCTTAAAAAAAATCTCAAACTGAATTGTACTGTTTTTTATACTGTCTCCAGTGTTGGACACAACATTACCTTCCTTGTGGTGGACTGGGGTTCAGTTATAGTTATAGATTCAATGGATGTCAATGTAATACATTTTTATAAAACATTTACCTTCAATGCAAAAAATAAAAAAACTGTTGCACCCTGGATTGAATTGCTAACAATGGTGATGCTGATTTGGTGCACGAATAGTCTGTTGTAATAGTCTGTGTGCATGCAGTCCTGCACTGTGCAGCCATCCAGTGCTGGCACTGACAGGGTGACTCATGTAGGGCATCACTGCTCAAACAATCTGTCAGTTCTACCTCTCAATGGTTCACGTAAGTCTCCCAGATCCTTCACTGGTGTGGGCTTTCTTCTATCCACAGCCTCCAACATGCATCAATAAGACCACCCAACTTGCCAGAGTCCCACAATGCAACCCCTTTGAAACATAAGAAATGTTGCCTACTTACATAGTACTCTGAATCTAGAATCAGTCCCTAGAAAGGCACCACGTCATGTCTGAATCTATGTTATTGGGTGAAAATGGTAATGGTTAATGATTACACAGCTGAGATGTTGACACCTTGGCACCACCAGGATGTATTGTTGCCTTTGTGATTCAGATTCAGAGACATTCACTTTTAAACTGCCTTGTGAGACACTGTGGGCAGCAAGGCATCAAGTTAGCTTGCTATTTCCAGTTTTGTGGCTAAGTGTAAAACTTGAATCATTTATATGTCCCATGTAGCACCAATTTTGTTTTTTTGATTGTTTCTTTTTGGGTCCAATGGATTTTTTTGTTTGTATGTAGTATTTCTATTTGTTCATTTCTGTTGGCCAATTCATCATGAAATTTTAACACAAAATAAAGAACAATTACCAGATTCATATTGTGTCAAAATATTAAAAGAGGTTTGCATTATAGATTTTTTTTTCTGCTTTTACTATCTTTAAAAGTTCTTACTTTTATTTCTATGACTATTTCTTATTATGACTTTTCTGAAACCTGATAAATCTTATGTTTGTGTTTCTGGCTGGTGAGCTGTGGATCAGAGACCCATTCATATTTAATTTTTTTATTTCAGTTTCTGAAATGAAAGAACAATGTGTGTGTGTGTGTGTGTGTGTGTGTGTGTGTGTGTGTGCGTGTGTGTGTGTGTGTGTGTGTGTTGCATGTTTCTGTGCTGTTTACTCACTAATACATTGTGCCAGCACCTATGAATTTGGCAACTTTGGGAACAGTGGCTTGTCGTGTGGTCACGTGTATAAGCACAAACACACAAAAGTACATTCATGCATGCTTGCTCATAAAGAACTCTCTCTCTCTCTCTCTCTCTCTCTCTCTCTCTCTCTCTCTCTCTCTCTCTATCTATCTATCTCAATCCCTCTGTGTGTAAATACCATCTACCTCTAATCACAGCTAAAGCTAAAGGTCAGTTTGATCTGACAGTGCACCACCTAGTCCTGACTTCCTCGCTGTCATTTGCAAGTACATAGCTAATTAGAGTCCCTTTTGGTTGCAACTATTCTCTATCTCCACTTCCGTCTTACAGACACACATTCATAATCATGAAAGTTGAGCATTATGTGGTATCTCTGGTGAGTCAATCAGCATTGAGATTCTGTTACAGAATAAAACTTTGAAGAGGAGTGTAAAGAAAACATGCAAGCCTTTTTGTTCCCTCTTAGTGAGTTACTGTGTAATTAGTTTTTTCTTTTCAGTGTAAGGTACGTCTACAAAGAGAGAGAGAAAGAAAAATTAGGTGTACTGTATTTTCTTTATGCATGTGTAAAATAGACATTGCTTGATTTGCACACTAACTGCATATTTTTTTAGTTTCATTAACTCTTAGAATCAGAGATCCATACATTGAAGTCAGTTAAATGCTGTTAATCCTTATAATAATAAAACACACAAAAATGTAAGCACAAATATATTTTCTGATCAAAACATGGTCAAATTCATACAAATATTTAATTCTGTTTTTACGTTTCAAATGAAGTTCAATTTGAATAGCATAGGTTAACATTATTTGCCATGTGTGACTCATCAAACTACAAATACATTGGCCTAGGGTTTTAAAGGTTAAATAAATAAAATTAGTTGCAGCTTTAAATGTAAAGTAATAAACATTACAGGAATCTACACAAATCAGCCATACACCAACACTAATTCCATCTACCTTCTACTGCTAATATTGAGTTTTTACTTTGTGCTGTCACAACAACTCCACAAGACCTCCACAAGACTCCACACGTGTGCTGTGGTATCTAGTATTAAGAGGCCAGCAGCAAATCCTTTAAGTTCTGTAGTTGTGAGGTGTGGCCTCCATGAGGAGAGCCTGAGACTTGGGAAACCATGACCCTGTTCCCAGTTTACTGGTTGTCCTACCTTGGAGCATTTTAGTTAGGGACTGACCACTGCATACCAGGAACAGCCCACAAAACCTGTCTGATGTTTTGGAGCTGTTCTGATCCAGTTATTTAATTATTAGCATTTTCACAGTGGCCCTGATTCTTGCACTTCATCCTTTTAACTTTTTTAGAGAAGGAGTCTTTTGGTTGTGTTGCATTAAAAGTGTACTGTGTTGACTTTTGCTGAATTGTTCTAAGTGCACTGTGTAGAATATTAATATTTTCATAAAACAATATTTTAATTAATATTTACTTTCTGTTAAGGTAATCATCTAATTCTGACAGCAGGGGTTTTAGAAGTTAAGGGGGTTAACATTCCTCTGGCCATGGGCGAAAGGTCAAACACCACAGTCAAGCGTCTGTATTTTTTTCCTGTTGCACCGTTTACCCTGGGGATTGGGAAAGGCCTATATGTATGGAACAGACAGTGTGATCTTCAGACTTCTGAGGGAGATGACTAGTCTGGTGAGAGACAGCCAAGTGAGGTGACCAGACCAGTGAGAGGCTGGTGACTGGATTGGTGATCCAGTCTGAGATTGAGAACAGAGTGCGCACAAGAATTAATAATAATAAAAGTCTTCTCTTTCTCTTATCATGTTTCCTGACTCTTCCTCATCTAAGAAAGCAACTTCACAGCATCTGGAATTCATTTAGATTACATCCAATAATTTTCCAGGAAGAAGATAGAATGTCAGCATGACAGCCAAGAGTTAACCAGCACTACTGGTCTCTCTGCCTATTAAAATGTTAATATATAATAGAATTTTGTAGGCACCTTATGGGGTCTTTTCTCCACAGGAAGCAAGCAAACTTGTCTGTAGCATCCTGAGCATTTTTGTGAATAACCTCCTCCTTCCTAGGTGACTATATAAGAAAATAAAGCCACATATAATTCATAAGCATGTTTCTTTTTTCAGTTTAGGAAATGTGATATGAGCTTTTTCAGTCCACTGAGCTCCTACAGTTTGGTGACCCAGAAAATGAAATCCATCCCTTGTGGTTCTTCAGTGAGGGCCATCTTTCATGCACAGCTAAACAAACCAAACAAGTCTATTTCAAATCTGATGGTTTCACAAGTAGTAGTAGTAGTAGTAGTAGTAGTAGTAGTGTGTCTGTGTGTGTGTGTGTGTGTGTGTGTGTGTGTGTGTGTGTGTGTGTGTGTGTGTGTGTGTGTGGCTTACCATGTTAGGGAAATCAGGTTCATGGCCTTCTGCCCTGCATCACACAGGGCTTATCAGCAGGACCACACTGAACAGACTGTATCAAAAGCAAGGCCAGACATGGCTCTCTGTCTGAGAGAGAGAGAGAGAGAGAGAGAGAGAGAGAGAGAGAACATTGTATTCTTTCATGTGTATAAAATAATAATTTATATGTAAATAATTAAAATAATTATGCCACAGTTAGTTATAGCTTTGCAGTTTAATTGGCTGAGAGCTTTTCAGTGAGGGCCCTTACTTTCTAATATTAACACTCCAACTGCAACCTAGTGTCAGCTAGGGTCAACCTTTTTCAACTGCTACCTGCCAACTATTGTTTATAGTAATAATAGTAAATATTTTAATGCAAGTTTATTATAAACTATTTTTTTATAAACTACTATAAAAATGACACTGTATCCTACCAGCAAGCAGTTTTAGCAGCAACAGCAAAACAAAAAAACTTTCCAATTAAAAACATAGATGTTTATACCAGCATACTTACAGGTGCTTAAAATGGCCTTTCAAATCATAGAAGAACCACTTTTCCATGCAGGACTGATTTTTTTAATCCCACTCCCAACAGCCCCCATTAGAATTTGGCTCAGTACCAGCAAAAAAATATGTACCATTTTTCACACTCTCACAACTTAGACATTTCAGAGCAGTCTGGTGCATAGTCTCATAGACATTCCTTTAATCATTCTTATTGTAGTATTTTCAGCTTATTCTTTAGATAATATATGTCTGTTTGATTATTATCATTTTACATTGACTATTTATTCATTTGCAGGGGTTTTTACATATACATAATGTTCAGCTCAGGATATACATATCATATACACATATCATTACAAACTACCATGGTGCATTGTCATTGTGTGATGAAAAATATGGAAAAAACAGTGTAATCCACTTTGGAAAACTAATTTCCGACTAAATTAAATGCCAGTATAAATGTTGACTGCTCTGCCCATGTGTTCATGCTCAACCTGCATGTAGACTCTGACTGATTAGCAAGAAGGGGCAGGACTGATAACATCACTTACCCAAATATTGTCTTATATTGTCTAAGCACGTCAAACTACAAAAACATCTCACAAAATTGGCCTAGGGTTCTAAAAGTTGATATACACACTGCCAGTGCTATTCAACATTATGTTGAAAGACAATGTAGACCCTCATTTTTAGTTGTATTTACTTTCTCATATGACTGTAGATCCTGCGTCTTACCCTGAAATATCACAAGTGTGCTGGTGTTGGGTCAAATGCATTCCTAATAGACCTGAATTGAGCTATCCCTCCAATTTCTTTGCAGACCTTCCTGTCTCTCGCTTCTTTTGCTAATCCATTCTGCAGATCAGGCTAAATGTGCCTTGCAGTGTGTCAACTCTCATGGTGTGCAGGTTATCATCTCTTCCTCTGTTCATCTGTTTATCTCCCCCCCTCCTCCCTGACCTGCTCGGCCCACAGGACTTTGCCTCCTGGGTTTATTTTATTCCTAAAGAGAAGCACTGCCTAATACAATCAGAGGAAGAACTGTGGGTTTTATATGAGGGCAGGATAAATGAATGTTGACATACAACACAGCCCCAAGATCATATGTGTGATACATTTGTGGGTGCCACAGGGGAACTGACTACACATGCTCACAACATACCTTCAGCTTTTTATGGAATAATGTTAAATAATATAAGACTCCTCCATGAGGGATATGATTTAAAGAGAACACAGCTTGTGAAAAATATTCCTTTGAACAGAGATATGCGCTTCTTTAAAGCATAGATTCTCTGCTTTTCATCGATGTCTGCTATAGGTATATTGAACACATTCAAATCACTATACACTCAGTGGCCACTTTATTAGATATACCTTCATTGAAGGTCTATCTTGCTCATGTAAATTTAAAGACTGCAACCTGTTTATTTTACAGTTCAAGGTACTTGGTAGGGGCTTCTGATAAAGTGGCCAATGAGTGCAAGTAAAACATACGTGTTTCTGATAAAGTGGCCAATGAGTAGAAACACTAGGTAGGTGTTTCCAATGAAGTGGCAAATGAGTGCAAGCACAACATAAGCGTTTCTAATTAAGAGGCCAGTGAGGGTGTATATGCTTGGTTGTGCAATACCATCTCACTTTCCTGCTCCCCCTTACAGGAAAAGACAAAGCAGACAAGAAAGAAAAATGGGCAAAGAAAATCGAAGAGGGGTTAGCAAGGAGTGAGAGAGCCGAATGAACCTTGAGTGGCGACTCAGTAACTTTCTGTCTCTCCACTTTCTCCTCCATGAGCACTTGATTAGATCTCCCTCCCTGCAGTGGCCTTCTGCCTACAGCAGGGAGGTGGAACATAGCATTGTGGGAATCCCTTAGGGCGGAGTTTGAATTAGCATGCTTATAAAAGCCCTCGGCCTTGGCGGCACAATGTGATCAGGGAATAGGTGAAGCCCAGGCTGGATTACACACACCATACACACACATACACACTCTCTGGCTCAGCAGCTCAAACAGAACAGCAGTGAGAAATCACTCCAGTGAGTAGTGAAGGTGCAGGGAAAGAAATTGGGCTGTTAGCAGACTGGCGATTGAATGGCATCATCGATTACCATCCGATCTGCATGGTACAAAACATTGCCATCAGCATGACTGATCGCACATGTTGGGATTTTAAAGTAAACAAATAAAGCAAATAATAAGCTCTCAGGTTTCCCCATTTGAAATCATTTGTTTCAGAAGCCGTCTGGCTGTGGGTGAGAGGGTGTCAGTGGGTGCCATTACTCTGATGAAATCAAAATCAAATTCTAACTTTTCTCTCTCCTCTTAAAAATCACTGAAAGCTTCTTTTTTAGTGCCTCATTTTCACCCATGTATTACACTCAAAGACTGAACTCTACCCTCTTCTCTTGCTCTTCAATTCTATTTTATTCTCAATGGAGCCACAATGCAGTTCACATTCTTGAAAATAAAAACACTTACGCAGTTACATCAGGACACACTGGAAAACTGTAATCCTCAAACATGTCATTTGTATTTTTCCTGTTTTGATTTATATGCCTGGTAATGGCTTTATCACAAGAAACACTCTTGTCGGCCACAGTTCTATTCAAGCCATCCCCAGGTTAGTCTAACAACACCAGTCAAACAACTGGGCACATATATTCATACAAGACCTTTTTCTTATGTGTACTGTTTATTGCAGTATAAAACAGTGACAAAAAGAAAAGCAAGTTTATTCACAAACTTGCCAGAAGCCACATGTAGAGGCAGTGTCTCGTAAACCACTAAAATAAGACACATGCTCAGTCAACTGAAGTACTCACTTCACTTCAGTCAACTCACTTCACTTCATTCTGTCCAATGCCAAACTCAATAGAATACCAAAGATTTCAAAATACACCACACACACACACACACACACACACACACAAGATTACTGTTACATCCCAGCGGTGTGGCTTTTGGTCTAAGGGCTTTGCAGGGACAATAAAATGTGTGTGTAGTGGGAGTAAGAGCACAGGAGCAGCAGAGTATAACACCTGGACCAAGTTTAGTTCACAATGAAAACCTTTAATACAAATATACACCCCTTCTGTGACAGTATAAACAAATATTTACACAAAGTGATGTGGTGACAAACCTGAGGAGGGAGAACAAGGACAGTACCAAAGTAAAGAAATGAACAAAAAAGGCTATATTACAGACGTTACAAAAAAGTACAGAGGGTGGTACCTGCCCTACTACCTAGTGCTTCTAATACAAGTAGTCAGCTACGTGTGCACAATGTATGTGCGCGCACCTACTACCTAGTCTGCACTCCTAGGGAAGAAAGTCAGCTCACACACACACACGGGCCAAAAAACCAACAGGTGTCTACTGAAAACAAAGCAACACAACTAGACTAACTACTGAAACAAGGACAAAACAAGACACAGAGAGAAAACAAAGCCAAAAAAAGACTCTAGAACAAGAATCAAACACAAAGCCAACAGTCAAAACACAAAGCCAACAGTCAACACAATCCACAATCCAAATAACTGTCTCTCCAAACTGTCTCTCCAAACTGTCTCTCCAAACTGTCTCTCCAAACTGTCTCTCCAAACCCTCTTCTCCTGGCAAAACCTCAGGAGCGGTTTTAAAGGCTAGGCCCCTCCTCCTTAGGGTGGCCAGGCTGGTGTGTCATGACCTGATTGGCTGAGGTGTGGGAAGGCCTAATCAGGATTGACAGATTCCAAGTCAAGTCAAGGCTTTTTATTGTCATTACAACCGAGTACAGGTACACAGTGCAATGAGATTGAGTTCCTCTGGAACCAAGGTGCAACATGGAACAGCAATACAATAAGAGGACATAAAGTGCAAACATTACAATAAATACAATAAATACAGTAAACAAGAGACGGTTTAACAGACAGGACAGGACAGTACAATACCGAGCGGTACAATGAAGTGAAATGAGTGGTGGGAATAAGGTGTAGAGATATGTAACATACTGTAACATCTAGATGTGCATGATAACAGCAGTTACTGAGGTAGAAGTTATAGTTCTTAGTGAGCAGCAAATATTGCTGATAAAGATGGGGATGATCCAGTCTCTGTGTGCCGAGTGCGTGTGTGTGTGTGTGTGTGTGTGTGTGTGTGTGTAGAGTGCTGGGTGGTTACAGTCCAGTGTTTGTGTTGGTGTGGTCTTTGTGGTGTGGAGAGTGGTGTGGGGTTCAGTTTCAGTCCCAGTTCAGTCCCTGTGTGAGTGTGGGTGTGAGGATTGGTGAAAGGGGGGGGGGGGGGGTGGTATTCCTGCAGCAATACCTACAAGGGGAGAAAGGGAAGAACAAAAACGAGGATAGAAATACCAAAATAAAACAGATAACATGTTCACATGTAACAATTACATATCCTAGATTTAAAATAATGATCACACTTCTTCTGTATGTTCTTAAAACAAATAATGTGTTGAATTGTGTTTTGATCCCTGTTGTCAGTTAGTTAAACTGTCTGGGTCTCTACTTTGATTTCCTTTTATTAATTAGACTGAAGCAGTCATGTTATCTGCCAAAAGCAGAAAATTACCTTCTATATCGTCTATAGATTCTTCAAAGTAGTTCTTCTTTGCTTTGATACAGCTTTACACACCACTGATGTTGTCTCAAACAGTTTCACAAGGACTCTCCTTTCCAACAGGACATGGATAAGAAATAAGACTTTCAAACAAACTTTTCTTTTGCTTCTAGAAGAAATAAAATGCTTTAAAGCATCCACATTTATTTATCAGACACAACAGGTATACAGTATACCTTTAACTACTTATTAGTCATTTCTTCAGACTGCTGGTTCTGAACACAATATTTATGTATTCAATATTTAATTATACTTTATAGTCTACATGGATACAGATTACTTGTAGGTAACTTTTGTGGGATATTTTCATTGGTTGATGTACTTTAATTCAACTTCTAAATTCTTCTAAAAAACTATTTTTAGGAGATAGTCACACAGGCCAAATATTGTTATTTTCAGGAGATCCTAGGCTACTCAAAAATGTCAAAGATGTAAAATTAAGATAATTTAAATCTTTGTTTGAATTTTGCCATATTTTGATTGAAAATCTACATGCACCTACCTGTACAATTTTCCTTTTCCTTATAAGGACTTAAAGCACAAATTCTATTGGAAATGGGTCATCCAGAGCGTTGTTGAGCTGAAAATGGAAGAATTTTAATGAGATGTTTCTAATGATTAAATTAACAAGGATATTTATAAAAGTAAGTTATTCAAAATACAAATAAAATGAGCCAAGCTAAATCTGTTTCTTATGTATGTATCAATATTATTCTTTCTTTGGACTTTTATTCTGAAATTTGAGCAAAGAAAGAGAGCAAACAGACCCTTCCTTCTCATTTTCTTCTGTAACCCATAATCTGGGCCAGTCATGTCATCAGCCTCGCCCCGTTATGATCACTTGGAGTCTGAATGCAGATTGAGCATGTACATGTGGACAGAGCAGTAAACATGCACTGAAAGGTTTATTTGCATATAAACTGGGATTTAATTCAGTTGGTTCAGTGAACAGTACTGGGATAGTGTTAGGATTTGGACAAAGACTACAGTTTGGATTACACTTTAATTTGAAGGCCAAGGTAGAGTGCTGTGGTAAATCGTATGATATCTACTTAATGTGAAAAAACAAACAAACACCCCATCTAGTAAATGTATCTGATTTAAGTAACAGACTGTGTCTACTTAATGTAAATATGAGATAAATTGTGTAAAAAATATATTTAATGTCAATTATGTTTTTTATATTATTATAAAAAAATATTATTATATTATTGCCTCTCTTGCAGAAATTAAAAGGCATATTCCCTTTTACCAAGTTGTTATTGCTCCCAAAAAGGTTTTAGTGTTGCTTGGCATGAAGGACAGATAGGCCTGTTGAAGCCAGATGGATCCCCCATGGTCCTTGTTCCCACACCTTAACTCCCTGGAGAAGCCAAATAGAGGAAAATAAGCTTGCTAAGGCATGATGGTAAAGTCCCAATCCTCCATTCTGAGCTCAGTACGCCACAGCTTTACTCCCAGGGGCAGGATATTGGTGGTCTGGGCACAGGGTGTGAGGAACCTTCCAGAAGAGCTGGGACCAACCCAGCCCCCACAGCAGTGGGCTTCACTCTTGAGAGAACCAGCAGAATGGCAGCCATGCTTAAATGAGTGTGAGGGAGTGAAGTAACAGCATTTGATAAGACACTGGGGCTTATAAAAATCACCCACCCTTCTGTTTTCTTTTCTCTTCAATTCTCTCTCCTCATGGGTAATTTACTGACAGCAGGACATGGTTTTGAGCTTTAGGTCCATCTCACACTTTCTCTACCGAGATTACTCAACTCACAGATGTTCAGAAATGTAACCAGCAATGACAGGCCTCTAGATTTAAAAACATCTTGCAGAATTTTCATAATG
Source organism: Acestrorhynchus altus (assembly GCA_034509495.1). Classification (NCBI taxonomy): domain Eukaryota; kingdom Metazoa; phylum Chordata; class Actinopteri; order Characiformes; family Acestrorhynchidae; genus Acestrorhynchus; species Acestrorhynchus altus. The sequence goes on along the minus strand of CM067508.1, from coordinate 16,472,328 downwards.
CAGTATTTATTTATGCCATATAATAACTGTAGCAACACACATCATTCTGAAATTATGGGTTGCATCTAGTGCAGTTTTACTGCACACCATGTGATTCTCTTGTTCAAGCAAATAGATCAACTTACTGTTTGCGGTTTCTAAACTTATATGACACATGGAAATCTATAATAATGAATCTAACATACCTGAAACAGTTATAGCGTTGATCCTCTGAAGCCTGAATTCTGTAGTTTTATTCAATTTACATTTATAACATTTGGCAGATGTTCTTATCCAGAGCGACTTAGAAAAGTGCTTTGCAGTTCACTCAGGAAATATTCTTAGCTAGTTTGTAGAGGCTAGAATCCATAGATACTTCAAGCTTAGATGTTGCCAAAGACAAATGTCAGAATGGATATCTTGATACCCACAAGACACAAAATATAGTATATTAAGCCTTTAATGTGTAAAATGCTTTTGAAAGAGATGGTCTTTGGTTGGTGTTTGAAGACAGCAAGTGACTCAGACATCAGGTGAAGTTCTCTTGACCACTTTGGTTCCAGGACAGAAAACATTCTGGATGCTTGTGTTCCATGAATCTCGAGGGATGGTGGGTTAAGTGGAGCTGTATTTGATGCTCAAAGGTCTCTTGGTACAGATCAAGTTTTCACCACTTCCATCAAGAATGGAGGGGATTGTCAATTTTTGGCGTTGTGAGCCAGCATCAAGGTTTTGAATCTAATGTTCAGCTACAGGTGGCCAGTGAAGAGAACACAGCAGAGGAGTTATATGACTTAACTTGAGGGGGACATACAGTATAGCAGTATTGATATCAGATTCCAGTGAACAAAGTGTGTATATTGGTAACCAAAGTCTGTATGTTTTTTTTTACTTTAAAATTGTGATGTTTGCACTTGTTTGTTCAGACCACAGCCATGGGTGATTCAGAATAATACCTTTATTCTGGACATGTGCATATATGTATGTATATATGGGTATTGTTTTTAGCTTGATTAGCTGTTTTGGCATGTTTGGGACATGTTTTTGGTAGTTATCATAATGTGGCTGCCTGTATGTGTTCAAGCTAAGCAAAGTGAGTCATTGCTGAATGAATCAGTTATACCTCTGAATCATATATTGACCCAAATGTAGCTTCACAGTGAAAGAGCTTAATTTTATCCAAGCAAATATTTCCAATGTTTTCATCAACACCCAAGCTACAATACAATAAAACTTGAATTCTTCATTTTTAGAAAGGAATGTCACATGTATGCTCCATGGGCCAAAACTAGCCCATTAAAGTGTCCAATCTGGCCAGCCAAATGAATTTAGAATCCATGCCTTGCATAGCAGTACTGATAAAAACCGCATAAGCAAGTCAACTAGAGATTACTAAACTAGGGAGATTGTGTCATCATTAAACAATCCACACTTTGCAGGCAGTTACATGGTATATTCTAGGCTTCATCATAACAAACTACAAGACCCACCCTACTCGATAGTGTAATAAATAATTAGTGAGTAATTGATCTTGGAAAACTGGTAAAATTCACTAATTTCCAAATGCATTAAACACCAATTTAAATGCCAAAGGAGCCTTCTAGTGCATGTTTACTGCTCTGTCCATGTGTTCATGCTCAACCTGCCTGCAGACTTTGACTGATCAGCAAGAGGGGCCGGAGCTGATGATGTCACTGACCCAGATATAGAGTTATTAAGGAAAACAAGAAGGGAGGAGGTATCTGCTCACTTTTTTTTTTGTTTTCGCTTGTAGGCTCAATTACATTTTTTATCAAAACATGCCAAATTCATACAAATACAAGTTAACAAATTAATACAATGCAAATTAATATTAACATTAATATTACATTAATATTAACATCTCAAATTAAGAAATACTAGATATACTTAATAACCTAGGATCTCCTTAAAATAACAATATCTGACATGTGACTGTCTCCTATAAATACATACCTTTTTGGTGAATAAAAGTACATCAACTACAACAACTACTAATCAACAACTACAAAATCACATGGCTAAAAGTGGTTCAAAAAGTTTCTAAAGGTTAAAAAGTGCACTTAGGATCATATGAATTGGTGTACTGTATTTAAGCTTATATTATTTGTTAGCTATGTTGACATTAAAGATCCAGTGTAAAATAAAAAAAAAGACTTCATACACCAAACATGTCTTGGCTGGTCAACTAAATTTAGGTTACAAGGCAAAACTGTGTAAATTATTCTTTTCCTGCATACTATCACTTTAGATGCCATCCTCTTGTAACTGTACTAATAATACTTCTCACTGTGAAAACCTCCTTCCTCTCATTTCCACTGCTTCAATTTCTCCCTGATGGGATTATGACTTCATTAAAACAGAACAAAGATCATAAAGCAGACATACAAATTATGCCCCAATTACTACAGCTAAATGACTCACATTAAAACGAATCTGTGTCCCAGCGCTGGTGGATCAGAAATGGTTTCTGCATCTAAGCCTGGCGAGATGGCTTTTTAACACAGCAGCCAGACAGCAATAAATACTCCCTCAGATTGTCATCAAGCAGCAGAATATGTCAGCCATGCTTTAGTTAATCTGACACACACAGAAGCACACATCACATACAAGAACAATCATGCCAACAATATTTGAAATTATTTCACCTAATTATGACACCACATGTCACAATTACTTCAGATTAATGGTTTAATTCAGGCGAATAAAGAGAGGAATGAAATTTGGAATATAAATAATGATGCATTTATAACACGAGAAACATCACAACAAACATTCTGTCTATATGTTTATTGGTCTGTTTGCATTGCTGACACATATGTGCAAATCCACACACATAGCTTGTCCATGTAAAGGTCAGAGTCCCTGAACTCTGCCTAATGTCAGGTATGGACAAGAAGGGTATGAGGCTTCCCAGCACTGAGATGTGCATCTCTAGAACTGGGTTCTTTGAGATGACGGTCCTCTGTACTGTTGTAGAGAGGTGGAGATGTGTTAGGACTATTGATTTTAGAAGAAACAATAGATTTGTCCCAGTACTTTGTCCCAGTAATTTTGTCCATAGAATGTATCACCCCTTTGTTAATCTGTCATGGTCAAAACTTCTGTTTGTTCATTTCTGTTTAGTATCAGCCATGTTTCATTCTCTTTTGGCTTTTGCTTTATTAGCTCACTCTGCTTAGGCTTAGTTTCTTGATTCTTTTCTGGCGAAATCCCCAAAGCAGTTGTCCTCAGGTTAGTGCAGTAGCAGGTGGCTGTAACACAGCGGTTTGTGGACAGTAGAGGCAGAAGGATGGAGGAGTGCAGGTCAGTGGAGTGGTGTAGTCCCCCTGTGCTGCATCGATCGGCTGAAATCTCATCACTGCTGCCTCTTGAAGTAGTTAAGAGAAGCTGGCCTGGATTGGATGAGCCGATTGGTTTCCTCCCAGGTCACACACGGTTATTTTTAGGGTGCTGAGAAAAGCCAGCATCGTACACTGCAACTGTCTTTGTTTAACACACAAACACACACACACACAAAAACACACACACACACACACACACACACACACACACACACACACACACACACACACACACACACACACACAAACACACTTACTGCAATGAACAGGCTACACTGTTGTCACTGAAAAATCAGTCATTAAAATCTCAGAAACTGGTGTAAACATTATTAGTAGTAATAGTAGTAGCCATATCAATATTAGCTATGTAGTAGTTGTTGTAGTAGCAGTTCTCACCTGGGCTCAGAAATGTGATCAGATCACATTAGTACTGTTCACCCATCTCTTCATTGATTACCTATTAAATTACGCATCGACTATAAAATACTGCTTCTAACATACAAGTTGCTTAATGGGTTAAACTCACAATATCTTAAAGAACGTCCTAAATCATAGATCCCATCATGTACACTTCTCCCAAGATGTGGGACTACAGACAGTCCCTCGAAATGGAAAAAACACTGCAGGGGGACAAGTATTCTCTTATAAAGCACCCCAACTCTGGAATAACCTACCTGCTGTTGTTCAGGATTCTCTCTGTCTTCAAATCTTAATTGGAAACACAGGCTTTTGGTTCTTTACAGACTGTCTTTCTGCTGTTGCTCTGTGCTTTACTGATCACAGGTTTCTGTTCATAACAATGCTCTTCACCAGATCATCTATGATTACCTATTTCTTTTTTTGCTTAAACCTACTGACCCGGCTCCCCACTACCCCACTGCCCTATGATGCTGTACTCATTTGGGATCCTTGCATTGGCTCACTCATCCCACATTAGAGACTCCACCACATGGACATCCACATTAACACTGAGCTTGTATTCAGTGTTCACTTGCATTCTCTCATAATTCATTCTTGACTGTACACAGCCTGCTTACATTATTAGCTATAGGTCTGTATTATTTCACTCCTTTTCATGCTCTGTCTGTGATATTCAGTGTTGACCAGAGGAGGATGGGTTCCCCTTTTGAACCTTGGTTCCTCTCAAGATTTCTTCCTCCTAGCCTGAGCGAGATTTTGCCTGCTGGCTTGTTCAACTGAGGCTTGGACCCAGATCTCTGTAAACCTGTTTTGTGGCAATGCCTTTGATGCAAAAAGTGTTTCATAAATAAACTTTGGTTGATTCCTTCATTGATATTAACCATTTTAGATTGTTTTTTCACACTTTTTCTACAGATCCCAGAGAGGTCCTAGAAAATGAAATTGCTGTTTGCTCCTGCTGAGTTTGGTTGCTGTTTGGTTCTTTATTCTACACAAAAACAGTGAGTAACCAGGACTGCTGTAACCAAGACTTTTTTCTTGCTCAGATTGTGACACTTTTAGTTTAAACCCCTTTCCCTCCACCAGTGATAACGATAGTGTTTGTGCTGAGTGTCAGATTATTAGAAGTGTGCATCTGGGGTCTTTTACAGGATAGAGAGCTAGATTCAGTATTAGCAGCCCCAGTGCCTCAGGGAGAGTTAGCAGCCCCTTAACTCAGCTTCAGAGTCCTCACAGAATGGGTGACGTCTCAGCAGCATAGTCAAAAAGCTAAAGCGAAAGCCAAAGCTAACCCACATGAGAAACATTCCCCACCTGTTCACGTGTCAAACAGGTTTGCTCTGCTCAGCGAAGCACCTGTTGAGGAGCCTGTTAAAAGAATTCGTATCAAAGGAGATTTTACACATCTGACACATGAAACTAGCTAGTCCTCTAGGAACACTGTCGTTCACAGCTGTTTATTGGGAGCCAGGAAATATTCAAGGATAGTCATCCATGTAAGTGCCAATGATATCCGTCTGTGGCAGAATGAAGTGACTAAGGATAATATTGGTGAGGTGATTAAACTTCCTCATACAATGTCAGATGCCATAATTTGCTCTGGTACCATCCTGATGTGGCATGGTGCTGAAGCAGACTTTCAGCATTGAACTGCTGGATGTCCAAGTGGTGTTCAGAAAACAATGTTGGCTTTATAGACAACTGCAAAAATTTGAGGGCTAGCCTGGTTTTATAAGTAGGGATGGTGTCCACCCCAAGTGGGAGGTTGCAGCCTTACTTTTGTGCAGCATAGCCCATAGTCTGTTACTTAGTTGACAGAGTAGCATTAACAGCTGCTGATAAACCAGAACCGGGACCAGGCCACAGACAGACAGGCTAAACCAGCTGTCTGTGAGCTGTTTTAAGGCGCCACCTAGGATTAACAGTATTGGGACTGTGTCTGTGCCCAATTAAACATAAACATAGAAAACTTAAAACAGCCTGTCTTAAAAACCTAATCAATATCCAGGCATCATATTCAAGTTGTAAAAGTCAAACTCTGTCTCAAACTTTAAGTTTGGACTTCTCAATATTAAATCGCTCAACTCAAACGCAGTCATTGTGAATGAAATTATAAATGATCTTCATAAGATGATGATCAGTTTTATGCCTCAATGAAACATGGATTAGACCTGATGAATACCTGGCACTAAATGAAGCCACCTCTGAAGGTTATAATTATGTGCACAGCCCGAGACTATCAGGCAGAGGAGGTGGAGTCTGTATAATTTACCAAAATGTGTTAGAAATTAATCTAAAACACTGTAACACCTTCATTTCTTTTGAGATTCTGTCTACTAACATAACTAATCTGGCCACAAACAAGAATGCACTGTCATTAATTAATGTTAATAGACCTCCAGAACCCTACTCAGACTTTTTTAAATTTGCTGTATACTTAGCAATGTGCAGTGAAAAAGTAATAATTGTAGATTTTAGAATAGGGCCATTACTGTAATCACACTGTGGATTTGGTTCTGACCCTGGGTGTTTGCATAAATAAGTTAAATATTTTCCCACAAACCACAGCAATCTCAGATCATTATCTAAATTTTTTGAGCTACAGCTTAGCCACAATGTATGTACATTTCCATACTATTGCATGAAGTGTTCAATAAAATCCTCTTCAGCCCAACAAATTATTGAAAACCTCCCAGAATTACAGACCCCACATTACTGTCCATCAGATCCAGCATAGTTAGACACATTAACCAACTGTTTACAGAATAAAATTGTCCCATGGTAAAATAATCAGACTCATTCCATATTGAACCTCATATTCCATTTCACTAGTAATTTCACTACTAATATATTTATGGACTTTTTCAATCATACAAGAAAAACATTAAACAGAAAATTCAACCAATAATATTCAGGTCAAACAGTTTGTCATCTGGTGTGGCTGATATAGAGCAAACATACTGTAAATGTAGAAGAAAAGTTGTAAACCTTTAACCCACTTCCACAGCTAGAATTATAGAATTCTGTTTTACTCTTACGTTTTGTTTTTTTACTACAAATTCTGCCTCCTGCTCTCCAGCTATAATCATATCTGTCCCAACAATAGTAAACTCATCTTTTAGTTTGTCATATTTTAAAGTAGCAGTTATCAAGAACACAAATTTCCACTATGTACTGTCTAATTAGGCTAATTTCTAATTTACCATGTATATCTAAGATCTTAATTAAAGCTATGGCCCAAGAACTGTGCAGGTACCTGTACATTAATCCAATATATGAAAAATTCCAATCTGGATACATGCCTCCTCATAGCACTGACACAGCATTAATTAGGATTACAGATTATCTTCTTCTTGCTTCTGATCAAGGCCGTGTGTCCTTGCTTGTGTTGCTAGATTTAAGTGCAGCATTTGATACAATATATTACACTGTTTAGAAATCATGGTTGGAATCAGAGGGACAGCCCTTTCATGGTTCAGATCTTACTTAACCGATCCGTTTCAGTTTGTAAAGGTAAATCTTCCAATGTCAGTGAAAGGTGAGATATGGAATCCCACAAGGGTCTTTTTTAGGACCTTTACTGTTCACACTTTACATGCTACCCTAAGGCAGAGTTATAAACAAACATGGCATTAACGTCCACTTTTATGCAGACAATACTCAACCGTATATCAGCCAAACCTGAGGATAAACCTGGATTAAAGAAAATAGAGTGATGTATAAAATATGTAAAATCTTGGATGCAGCATAATTTCCTCCCCGCTAAACAGTGACACAACAAAGGTTCTCCTTTTGTCCTAAAAATCAATTTAAAGGAATGATCATGAGTCCACATTTCAAATTGATTTTGGAAATCATGGACATCATGTCCTCCAAGCCACAGAGTAAAAGGTCTGTCCAGATCGTGGTCAGCGCAAAGTTCAAAAGCCAGTATCTCAGATGATATGGGGGTGAATTATTGCCCATGACATGGGTAACTTGCACATCTATGAAGGCACAATTACTGCTGAAAGGTGCATACAGGTCTAGAGCAACATATGCTGCCATCCATGCAGGGACGTTCCTGCGTATTTCAGCAAGACAATGCGAAGCCACATTCTGCATGTGTTACAACAGTGTGGCTTCCTAAAGAGTGTGGGTACTAGACTTGCCAACCTGCAGTCCAGACCTGTCTCCCATTGAAATGGGAATGTGTGGTGCATTATGTACCAGAAATATGACAACGAACACCCCAGATTGTTGAGCAACTGAAGTTGCATCTTGCATAGAGCAAGAATGGAAAAGAATTTCACCTACAAAGCTTCAACAATTATTGTCCTTAGCTCCCAAACACTTATTGAGTGTTGTTAAGAGGAAAGGTGATGTAACACAGTGGTAAACTCACATTTTTAACATGCTGCACACTTTAAAATTCAAAATGATGTTTTGCAAAAAACAATAAAGTTTATCCAGTTTAACTCACATTTTGAACATGCTGCACACTTTAAAATTCAAAATGATGTTTTGCAAAAAACAATAAAGTTTATCCATTTTTGAACATTAAATTTGTCTTTGTAGTGTATTCAACAGAATATAGGTTGAAAAGTGTTTGCAAATCATTGTATTCTGTTTTCATTTATGTTTTACACAACATCCCAACTTCATTGGAAATGGGGTTGTAGAAAGAGAATGTTTTACACTTTAGGAGCTCATATAGTACTGCTGCTGTACAGTGAAAGTTCTATGTTATATAACAAACTTTTCAAATCTCATCAATATATGTAATATTTCTTACTACAATATTATAGTATTCTTAATACAACTGAGCAATTAAGCCCTTCATACAATGCATGTTTTTTTTGTTGTTGTTTTTTTTTTTCTGTGTAGAGTGACATAAGATCCTCAAGTGTTTATGACTTAGTGCTTATTCATGGACTGTGCAGTTCCTCTTAGTTGGCCTTCAAATAAAAATGTATCCGAACATAAAAACTATACTGCACACAAAAACCCTGTTGAAAGCAGGGTGAGGCCAAAAAGTAGAAAACTTCTCCTGTGTAGTAATTGTTTTAATTATTCCTAAAGTTTTTCCAGGTGTACACCCACCTGCTTTCAGAATATGATTAGACAGTAGTATTGATGGTTTTCTTGAGGTTGGTAAATTGAATTGCAGAATTGAATCATCAGTTTGGAGAAATTAGGTTTAAATATAATGTCAGAATCATGTTACTACCACTTGTATTAGTTGAAGGGTACATACATAGGGACATGAAACTCCACTGAACCTCTTTCAGGTCAGATCCAGTGATAAAGCTCCATTATAGAATTTTGGGTTGAGCTAAAAAATTGTTTCTGAGAACACCTTTGGAACAAGCTGAAGAAATAATGCTCCATGGTGTTTTAGCACATTTGCGTTGGAATGATAACACTTTGAACTTTTTTATAATGTTGAGGCTTCACTGAACACATTTGTGATAAGTTAATAAAACGTCATTGAAAACCTTTGGGATGAGGTAAAATTTGGAATAACACTGAACAACACTGAAATACATACAAATAGTTTTTGAGAATGCTGAAGCACCACTAAACATTTTTGAGATGTTTCGTGTTGAAGCTTAAATGATGAAGCTTCATAACACCCATATGAGATAATTTGGTGGTACACTGGAAGGGACCCTGTTTGGTCCTAATGGACATTTGTTTCATTCATAGCATCATTATGAAGCATCATCCCAAGTAATGACATTTACAAGTCACTCTTACAATTGGTGTTCAACACTATATGGACAAAGTATGGGAGACCTGATCATTCATTTGATTTATTTTCATTTATTCTGGAATTCAAGGGTATTAAAAAGAGTTTATCCTGCTTTTATTGGACTAAATGTCACTACGGCATTGCTCTGAGAATTTGATTGAGTTTACCAACAAATGAGGTGAGGATGTTTGATCATTATCAGTCCGCTTCATTTCCAACTCCCCAAGTCATCCCAAAAGTACTTAATGTTATTATTATTATTTTTTTAATCCCAAAATAAAATGCTTCCAACATGCTTCCTTTCAACCTGATGCTATTACATCACTTCTTGGCAGCCAATGACAATGGCTAACAGATATATGACTGATCAGCATCTACCCACCACCTACACACCCAGAGAGAGCATAGCCAGTGGCAAACAGCCTGCGATCCTCAGATTATAGGGCTAGCACATTAAAAAGAGCCTGTCTGAGCCTCACCCATCATTTTATATATGAGCCCAACATAGTGCTGTTTACTTCATGAATTAATTTTAAATGTAATTGTGCCATTGCATGCATATGCATACATTTGCAAGTTGTGTAGCCAGCAAACAAAGAGTTACTCAATCATGGTTAAAATTTTTGTTGGAGACATTACACCATATAAATATCCACAGACATTCTGAACACATCACTGGACTTTTATAAGGACTTTAGTACTGCATGTAACGTATTCCCATATCATTCATTCACTCATTTTCAGATGCCTGCTGGTGTGTCATTCATTTATTCTTAGCCTCCTCTATTCAAGTCAAGCAAGAATCTCTCTCTCTCTCTCTCTCTCTCTCTCTCTCTCTCCCTCTCTCACACACACACACATACACACACACACACACACACACACACACACACACACACACACACACACACACACACACACTTTCCCTTCTGCTCTAACATGAGTGCTGAGCAGCTCAGGGTCCTCACACATCTCCATCACAACCTCTCTCCTTCCATTTTGAGCTTAATGAGAATGCCAGTGAAGCCTGACCACATTGCTGTCTCCCTGCTGCCATTTCTGACCCACTACCCAAAATAAAGCCTCTCACACACCTTCCCTCATTCCTTTACCTGGCTCAAAAATCTGTGCAAAACGAAACTCAGATCTCTTCACATTTGCATGTTCTATTCTGTACCAGTCCACGATTTGGACATACCTGGTAGAATGAAGACTGCATGTTTGAATGTGTCCAGCGAATCCTATTTATCAATGTTATAATGCACACATGGCCACTGAAAGATAGTTTTAATAAAAGCTGTATATTGAGCGTATTGAGCACTCTATAGCAGTGCAATGCACATTATTCTCCTTTCACCAGAGGAGTATAAAGACCTTTCAACTGTAGGACTGCAGAGCAATAGAAATGCATTCTCAGGATTTGATTTGGGAATGTGTTGGAATGATAAAGCACCATTAAAAAGCTCCATTATTATGCAATGATTGAACTTCATAGACCACTTTTGGGGTGAATTGGAGCATTGAAGGTGTATTTAAAACATTTTAGATGAGTTGCAGTAGTAAAACTTTATTGAGCATACTCAGGATAAGTTGGAATAATGATGGTCCATGAAACAACTCTGGAATGAGTTGGAGTGATGGAATTGTAAAGTTCGATCAGATAATGTCAGGATGATTGTTATGAACTTTAACCACATAAGAAGTGACTGGCCTACCAGTGAGCCAAATGTGTCATTACACATTTTTGTAACCTAAGAATAGCTCCACCAGTCTGCACTGAAGTAATAAGCCTAGGATGTTTAACATCTGAAGGGAAGCACTACTGAACTTTTTTTGGGGGCTTGGAATCTGAGGGGGTATGTTGAGATATGCTCAAGGTGTACAATTGTTCTAAAAAAAATAAATAAATGCAAATTGTGAAAGTATCAGTAAAAATAACAAAAATCCTTCTCTATGTACATGAGTCCAAAGTTCTAACCTCTACAGCAACTACAATTCCAGTCAGTAGCAGAATTTGCATTGCTGTCTTGCAAATAAATGTTGTCAACTTTAAATTTCAACTTAAAATGATTCAGATATTCTCAGAAAATGAGTAAAAACGAAGATAAAAACCTTCTGTGGTAAGGCATTGTAATGGTTCAAATGGGATATCCATGTGCACCAATGGGCATGATCTAAGCCCAGCCCCTCACCTGAAGCCCATTTAATCAACACAGCTGCAAGAGACCAATTGGGACTCTTTTTAGGCACCTCAGGTTGAGATGCTCACTGCAAGGTCTCTGTGTTTCATACCTGAGTTTTGATTGTAATTGAACTGATTCTCTGTGTTTATGACCTTTTGATTTATGTTTTGACCTGGAATTTAGATATGCCTTCACTACTGTTTCTTGACCCCCACCTGTCCTGATGATGAGACTTGGAATGCTCCTAATACAACCTTCTGCCCATGCAACCTGACTCAGCCCCTTTGTTACGGATATGTTTAAACATTTGACTTGTATTGTACATAATACCACAAAATTAATCTCCTCATACAATCTCATACATTTCCCAGCCCCAACACTGCAGTCAAACTGACAAGCAGGGAGTGTATTCCAACTGATGAATTATTAACAATCCCAAAAGTAGTGGCTACGTGCCTGCAAGGATGTGCTGTGCTCTAAAGGATTATCTGAGCCAAAAACATGTGATACACACTGCCTCCACATGACCTCTCAGTTGTTTTACCTGCTGCATCGGATCCCAGATGACAGTGTTGAAATGAATTGATTTTTTTATACAGTGGTTCAGTAAGAATGCCATTCAGGTGTTTAAATTTGAGTAGCATTATTATTATTATTATTATTATTATTATTATTATTATTATTATTATTATAGCACTGCCTGCTAGGCTGTTACCTCAGTCATTGCATAAAAATCTATTTCCTGTGTTGCTAAGTTACTACTAGTAGCAGTGCTAGGCAACCTAAATCTAGTGCACAGTAGAAGTCAGGTATAATGTGTGTGTGTGTGTGTGTGTGTGTGTGTGTGTGTGTGTGTTCCTCGTCAGTCCTAGCCACGGGATGATGAAAACTTGCTGCATGAAAAACAGGATTTTTTAAAAGAACATTATCTCAAATATTTGTGCATTTATGTTATAGTTAAATGTTATATATTTGCCAGTTCTATGTTATATAGTCTATGTTATGTTATATGTAATATATTTCTGTCAGTTATAAGTACAAACTGGATTCCAAAAAAGTTGGGACACTAAACAAATTGTGAATAAAACCTGAATGTGGAGGTGCTAACGAAATCTAATATTTTATTCAGAATAGAACACAAATCACAGATCAAAAGTATAAACTGAGAGAATGTTTCATTTTAAGGGAAAAATATGTTGTATTTCATGGCATCAACAAATCCCCAAAAAGTTGAGACAAGGCCATTTTTACCACTGTGTGGCATCCCCCCTTCTTCTTACAACACTCAACAGACATCTGGGGACAGAGGAGACCAGTTTCTCATGTTTAGAAATAGGAATGCTCTCCCATTCATGTCTAATACACACCTCTAACTGTTCAATCGTCTTTGGCCTTCTTTGTCACACCTTCCTCTTTATGATGTACCAAATGTTCTCTATAGGTGAGATCTGGACTGCAGGCTGGACATTTCAGTACCCGGATCCTTCTCCTACGTAGCCATGATGTTGTGATTGCTGCAGAATGTGGTCTGGCATTATCTTGTTGAAAAATGCAGGGTCTTCCCTGAAAGAGATGACGTCTAGATGGGAGCATATGTTGTTCTAGAACCTGAACGTAGTTCTCTGCATTAATGGTACCTTTCCAGACATGCAAGCTGCCCATGCCACAAGCACTCATGCAACCCCATACCATCAGTGATGCAGTCTTCTGAACAGAGCGTTGATAACAACTTGGATCATCCTTGTCCTCTCTACTCCGGATGACATGGTGTCCCAGTGTTCCATAAAGAACTTCAAATCGTGACTCATCTGACCACAGAACAGTCTTCCATTTTGCCACACTCCGTTTTAAATGACCCCTGGCCCAGTGCAAACGTCTGAGCTTGTGGAGCTTGCTTAGAAATGGCTTCCTCTTTGCACTGTAGAGTTTCAGCTGGCACCGGCGGATGGCACAGTGGATTGTGTTCACTGACAATGCTTTCTGGAAGTATTCCTGAGCCCATTCTGTTATTTCCTTGACAGTGGCATTCCTGTTTGAGGTGCACAGCGATTGTTCCAGATTCTCTGAATCTTTTGATGATGTTCTGCACGGTTGATGATGATAACTTAAAAGTCTTTGCTATTTTACGCTGGGTAACACCATTCTGGTATCTTTCTGCGCAACAATGGTGGATTGGTGATCCTCTTACCATCTTGGCTTCAGAGAGACCCTGAGAAGCTCTTTTTATACCCAAACATGTTGTCAATTGACCTAATTAGTGTTAATTGGTCTTCCAGCTGTTCGTTATTTGCTCAATTTCCTTTTTCCAGCCACTTATTGCTACTTGTCCCAACTTTTTTGGGATTTGTTGACACTGTGAAATTTTGAATCGACATAGTTTTACTTTAAAATGTTACATTTACTCAGATTAAACTTTTGATCTGTCGTCTATGTTCTATTACGAATAAAATATTGACATTTGCCATCTCCACATCATTGCATTCAGTGTTTATTCACAATTTGTTTAGTGTCCCAACTTTTTTGGAATCCGGTTTGTATATTGCCTATGTTTTCCTTGGGATCAAAATATCAATCTATATATATGACATCACTCAAAGAACTATTAAAAAGTATGTTTATTTTTAAACACAATGTTTATGTTTACTATTTGGATCTATATTTTATCAGTCTTCTTTGTATTAATAAAGTCTCATCTATTTGTTATTATTCTCAATAGTGTATATTATGATATTGTATTTGTCACTAATTTATAAAAAACAAAAAATATTTATACAATACAATAAATTCACAACTGTAATATAGTCTCTTGTGGCGCATTGCTTTATTTAGCATGCATGAATCAGTACTCTATAATTAAGAGCTATATGAACAGTATCAAGCCTCTCACAACCTAATCCAAACAACATGTTGAGACCTCAGGGTGTCACAGTCACAAGTGGCCTAGATATGACCACAGAAGTCACAGTCTGACCTTGCTAGAGGCTCATCTCTAAGATGAGATCAGTGCCAGGTCCTACAAGCTTTTGGTGGCAAAACCACCCTAAAGGATGAATCAAGTTTAGCCCAAAGTCTACCCAATGTCAGAGTGCCAAGAGTGATGTGAAGTGTACCATGATGTACAGTCATGACATGTCAAATCAAATAAAAAAGTAAATCAACTGGACTAGTATTAGAATCTTGAAATTATTATTCTGCTCATCCTTGGAACTTCATCGAATTTCATTCAGTTCAAATTAAACTGATTCAGATTTACCATGTGAACATTCACCTTGAATTACACTTGGCCTTTTCATGCTCTGCTCATGTACTTTTGTAGGTACTGTTGCTGACTTGAACAAGCTTTAGAGAAGCATGCTATAAAATCCCATTCAGCAGAACTCAGACCTAAAAAACATTTATTTAATAATAATTGAATCTCAGTGACTGGTTTCTAATTTATACAGTTAATTTGCTGATACCACATACTACCACTACTTTACAACTTTGATATCACCCTATTTTCAGGAAGATGTAAGCTATTATAAGATATTTTATAATAACATTAATATGTAGAATTAAATTTGAATTAAAACTGTGCCCAGGATTCAGATTTTCTTTCAATTGAGTTCGAGTAATACCCATACTTTCATGACAAAGTAGTACCTCCTGCACTAGATATTGCATTGCAGTTCAGTTTTTGCTTTCTAAACTGAGCAATGATTGTGATACAGTACTCACAATTTCATTATATTACAGTTTCCACTCTTCTAATTGAGTTAGATTGTGATATATTACCCATAATTTCACTATTGTTGCTGCTCTTTCAATTGTGATAGAGTGCCCATATCTTCACTATAGTACAGTTTCTACACATGTAATTGAGTTAGATTGTGATACATTACCCATGTTTCCTTTGCATTCTTTCTATGCTTGCATATGGCAAGAACTTTTTTCAAAAATACTCACTCAAGATCATTGAAAGCTCCAATGATCGCCCCCTCTAGGTGGTTAGAGTTAAGTGCAGCTCCATCCTCCATCAGTAGCTCCAAGTTGGAAGATGATAGATTTTGGGTCCAGGCCTTCATTGTGTGCCAGTGCTGCTAGTCTGTGTAAGAGCTTGTTTATCTGCTGGTGGCTGTGTGCAGATGTGTTGCTTGCCACACACACACACACACACACACACACACACACACACACACACACACACACACAGTCCTAACTGACTATCTGAGTTCTTTCTGTGTGTGTGTGTGTGTGTGTGTGTGTGTGTGTGTGTGTGTGTGTGTGTGTGTCCAAAAAATATCCATTTCTGCCATTTTTATCTTATTCTATCAGTGTGTTTATGTTGCTTAGGACCTTGTAGCTAACAGATGTCTCCAGGATGATTCAAACATGAACACTTACTGCTTGTGGGGCATTTGGCTGCCCACCACAAAGAAACATATTTTATTCATCTATTCCCCAAAATGGCAGCTTTTATTTGAAGAAGAAATATAAGCCAAACATTCATTTTTGGATTGCTGAAAGTAATTTGGCAGTTTGGAAGCAGTGTACCCCAAATCTAGATGATCAGCCAAATCAGGTGTGATGTCTGAAGTTTGGAATGTATGACTCTGGGGACACAAACCTGGGAATACAGAATCCTAGGAACACTAAATCATAGTGTTCATGGGAACATAGTACATATGGGGCTTTGGGCCCTGGATATTGAGGCTTGGACCCGGATTTCTGTAAAGCTGCTTTGTGACAATGCCTTTGTTGTAAAAAGTGCTATATTAATAAACTTTGTTTGATATATTGAATCTTTGGAACACAAGACCTGAGGAAAACATGACAATGGCACAGATGACCCTAGAAAATATGTATACTTCCAAAAGAACTCACTGACTAACTGACATTGGGAACATAGGGTCCTGAGAACAAAAAAGAATAAAATACCTTGGGAACATACAATCCAAAGAACCTAAAATCATCAGAATAAAGGAACCTCAAAACATAGGGCCATGGGAAAAAGGACCTGGGAATATAGGGTGTTGAGAAAATAGACCTTAAAAATATGATCTAGAAAATATGACCACAGGAACATTGGGCATTTGGAGCATGGGATTCTAGACATATAGGACCCAGGGAACATAAAATATTGGGGATATAAGACTATGGGAACAGAACAATGGAAACATATGATCCATGGTATTTAGGACCCTGGGGATCTCAGGAACATAAGGCCTGAGATAAGAATGTGTTATGCTGGCACAACTAGATCAGACACAGCAGTAATACTGGAGTGTTTAAACCCCTCAGTATCACTGCTAGACTGAGAACAGTCCACCAACCAGAAATATCCAGCCAGCCTGTGAACACCGATGGAGGACTAGAGGATGACCAACCCAAAGTATGCAGAAACAGATGTCTAATAGAGTGGACAGTGAGTGGACACTATGTTTAAACACTCCAGCAGCACTGCTGTGTCTGATCCACTCGTACCAGCACAACATACACTTACATGCCACCTCCATGTCAGTGTCACTGTAGTGCTGAGATTGACCCACCACCCAAATACTTACAGCTTTTTGAAATGGTATTAATGTTATGGTCCTTTTTTGATATGTACTGTCTTAAGAACATACAGCTATACAGGCCTGATTGAGCAATGCCAGAGAACAATTAATTTAATTCTATAAAAAAATGTGAAATAAAGATTTGTGAGTGTAAAGAACCATTTAGAGAAAGTCTGTTTATCAATTCTTCACCAATTTAAAGGTTATAAGCATCTTTTTTACAAATATGTTTTTGTATGGAACCAAAAGTGTTTCCAGTATTGTGATTTTTAAGAATACACATAAGCACTAATGAAAAAGCTGTCCCATCTAATTTAAAATAAACACCACATATTATGTAATCAATATCACAATTTAAATGAAAGTAGAATTCTTGAAATTTTAACACAAATTTCAGAATTTTCAAGCATTTGGTGGTGCATCCCATTCTGCTAAATGTTTCATGTTAAAACACATGTTAACACATGTTAACACATGAAGTGCATGTGTCACACAGCTCCAGGGAACTGGGGTTGTGGGTTTGATCCCTGCTCAGGTCTGTGAGGAGTTTTGTGTGTTCTTGCTGTACTTCGTGCAGGTACTCCAGTTCCCTCCTGCCTCCCCAAAAATGCATTTGGCCATGCTAAATTGCCCGCAGGTGTGAATGTGTGTATAGTACCCTGCAATGCGTGTGGTGCCCTGTCAGGGGGTATTCCTGCCTTGCGCCTGATGACTCCAGGTAGGCCCTGGATCTACATGATCTTATTCTGAATGAAGTGGATAAGATAATGACTGACTGACTGACTAACACATGAAAATTCAATCACTGACAAAATACATTATTTACTGTTTAGATTCTGCAATGTGTAGCTCCCTCTTGTGCCACTAAAACAGCTCTGACCCACTGAGGCATGGACTTATGAAGGTGTCCTCTGGTATATGGCACCAAGATATTAGCAGCAGATTATTTTAGTCCTGTAAAGTTTTGAGGCTGGACCTCCATAAGCAACAGTGAGCTTTGAGTGTTCGTGACCCTGGTCACTGGTTTTGTATGCACAGACCATGGCATAACCCAGCATTGTCTGATGTTTTGGAGATGCTCTGCCATCTAGCCATAACAGTTTATTTTTTGTCAAAGTACATTTCAGCTTCATTTCAATCTGGATGGTCAATTTCCCATAGGATTTCTCATATGCAATGTGTCCTTAGTCCTTATAATCAAAAACAAAATATACAAAATATTGGGGGCTAAAGTAAATCTTCAATCAAAACATGGTCACATTTATACAAATATTTAAATTCTCTTTTTTTCTCAAATTAACATACATTGAAGTAGACTATGATAGCCTAATAATATAAATAAGAATATCAAAATATATATATACTATACTATAAACTATTACTATCATCTATAAATACATTTTTGCCAAATAAAAGTATGTCAAATTGTGTCAATGTATTCTAATCGACTCAACGACAGTCTGGCACAACAGCATTGCAGTCTTTGGTGATGTAGTCCTGTGTCACGCTGTCATCTGCCAATGGTCTTCATGTCACTGGTGCATGCCTTTTGGAGCCAATGCTGCTGAGTCTGAAATTGAAATATCTGCACGATTGGCATGACACGCAATACACCAATATGACCATCCTGCTTCCTGGAGCCCTACGATATAATCCTTCTCAAACTCTTCCAACCACTTGAATTGATTTCATACTCTTCACAAAAGCATACTTTGCTTGCAAAGTTACAGCCTTATTCCAAAATGGATCCATTATTAAAAATTAATTCTACTCACAGTACTTCAGGATGACAGTGCGAAAAGATTGTTTGAAATTTTAGCAAATTTCTTAAAACTAAAAAACACAAAAATATATAACGTACACAAGTATTCACAGCCTTTGATGTGACAGACACTGATCAGTTTTCAGATGTTTCTGCAGCTTGATTGGAGAGCACTTGTGGTACATTCAGTTGAATGGACATGATTTGGAAAGGCACATGTTTATTTAAGGTCCCATAGTAGACAGTGTATTCTGAGGAATTGTCTGTAGACCTCCATGGCAGGGTTGTTTTGAGACACAAATCTTGGGGAAGGGTACAGAAATTTCTGCTGCAATGAATGTCCCAATTAGCTCAGTGGCCTCTATCATCTGTAAATGGAAGAAGTTTGGAACCACCAAATAGAGCTGGTCACCGGGCCAAATTTAGTGATTATGGTAGGCATCTTAGTCAAGGAGGTGACCAAGAATCATGTGGTCACTCTGACAGAGCTCCAGCATTGCTCTGTGGAGAGAGGAGAACCTTCCGCAGCACTGCATCAATGTATTGTATTGTAGAGTGGCCAGATGGAAGCCACTTCTCAGTAAAAGGCACATGACAACCTCTCTGAGATTGGAGATTGCCAAATAGCTGCTCCAGACCACTATGGAGCTCAGACTGAGACAAAGATTTATCCTCCAAAAGGACAACGTCCCAAAGCACATGATAACAAAGATAACAAAGCAGTAGGTTTGGGACAACTCTTTGAATGTCTTTGAGTGACCCAGCCAGCGCTCAGATTTTAAAGCCATTTAACATCTCTGGGGATATCTAAAAATGGCTGTGCACCAATGCTCCCCATCCAATTGATGGAGCTTGAGAGGTTCTGCATGGGATGGGAGAAATTTACTAAAAAACAGGTTTGTATCATACTCAAAAAGACTTGAGACTGTAATTACTGACCAAGGTGCTTTAACACAGTATTGAGCAAATATTAATTTTAATTACATAACTAGGTAGCATGTTATGGAAGATGTTCCGAATGTATTTAGGCATTATTCACAGGCATCTCTTACAGACACTTACAGCTGAATTTAACTGAAACAAGTGCCAATATCTTTGAATGGGAGAAAAGTGGAGTCTCTTGAGATTGCTACTTGTTTGTGTGTGAGTGTATGAGCATGAGTGTGATGCCACTCAGAGTTCTCCTTGTCCCCTGAATTGACAAGAAGTTTGGAGAAAAAGAGTACAAGACAGGGTTTCCAGTAAAGTGGCCCTTGGGTTGTCAGACACATAGAGTCAGAGAGAGAGAGAAGAAAAAAGTTATTTGGCTGTGCTGTCACTCTTCCAGTACAATGTATGAGTGTGGAGTGCATTGTGAGGCAAGAAGACAATAAAGGCAAATGGTATTCTTCAAATTACCGTCATAGCGATGACATCTGTTGCCATAGCAACCACACATATTCATTGGGACCTGGACCCTCACCATCACCACAAGCACCATCCATCAGCATTATTATTTAATAACTTATTCCTGATCAGTCTTTAGAGGAGTTCTTGAGAGGAATTCTGTCTTGTTGCCATTTATACAAGTTCTTTAAATGTGTGTGTGTTAGGGAAAATTGCCTATCAGCAGGAGTAGGAATTGCCTATCAGCAGATTGGAAAAGCCTCTCATTATGCTTTTTTTCTCTCTCCTTTCTCTCTCTCTCACTCTCTCTCTCTCTCTCTCTCTCTGCTTCTCAATACCTCTCTAATTCATATATGCACAGTAATGTAAGCTCAATACAAATCAGATAATAAATGCTAATATGACACATTGTAAACAATAATGCAAGAGTCACTCTCATGTTACTGTGTATTTTGGGCACACACACACACACACACACACACACACAGACACACACACACACACACACACACACACACACACACACACACACACACACACACACACACACTAACGCACTCATAGTCACTCAATGCGCTGACAAACTTCTTGGGGTGAGTCAGAGTCTCCTAGTTTCCATGGCAACTGTCACTGATTTTTGGAGGCAGGGCAGATTTCCAAAAGAGAAGAGCGCCCCACCATGATACAACTGTGCTGAATCACTCAGTCTCAGTTGCACTCATGCTTTATGTCTTGTGCTTTCACTCACTGACCACTTTAATAAAAATCCCTACTTTGTGCTTCCAATCATTGTCCACTTTATTATAAACACCCACCTTGTGCTTCCACTCACTGGCCACTTTAATAGAAACACCTACCTTGCGCTTCCACTCACTGGACCTTGTGTTTCCACTCACTGGCCACTTTATTAGAAACCCCCAAATTGCACTTCCACTCACTGGCCACTTTATTAGAAATCCCCAATTTGCATTTCCACTCACTGACCACTTTATTAGAGTGGCCCCTGTACAAAATAGGTGTCAGTAGATCAAGTGTCCGTAATACATGTGAATGTTTTCTGGGGTACTTTTGTCTACAGCTGATATACAAACACATGCAACCCAGTCTCTGATGCAGCTGATGAAGGTAGGCATGAGCACAGAGGAGGCTGTCATGCTTAATTGAGATAAATGGCCATAGTCATGTTAATGGGTTGACCAGTATGCTTCAATGTCATGCTAAACACAGGAGAAATACTTAGTGACATAATTAGAGGTAACAATCACTAATCACATTCCCATCAACCAGTCCTGCCAGGATGAATGCTGCTGTTGTTCAACAAACTTACACTTTGATTCTCTGAAACTAACAGGTTAAGTTGTGTATAAATAGTGCACTAAAATATCAATGCCATACCCTCCGATTAAAATGGATATGTGAAGTTTAAAGATGAGCAATGGTATATAAAGTACTCTGTTAGGCACCTAAGCACATTATTTTTATTATCGTTTACTGTATAAAAAAAATAATAAATTGAGTAAAATGTAACAAGAATTGATCATTTTGAAGAAAGTATATCTTTTCAAATGCCACACCTTCCTTTCTTTCTGGCCCCCACTGTCTTTAAAAGACTTTTATTCACCCTTTGTTGATTTACAGATGCTGATGTCTTTCCTTTCTTTCCTTCCTTCATTACCGCCGCCACCACTTTGGTCCAGTTTGTCATTCGGGGGGTTGGCACCACAGGATCTTCTCTACTTGGCAGGATCTGAGATGACCCAGACATTGCAAGACTTGGTCTGTGCCAAAGAATTTGCTTTACCTTATAAATACATAACATTGGTTAACATTTAACATTTACACAATTATTCAACCCCTTAAGCACTATTAAGCACAGAGGTTAATTTAAGTGTTTCCAATCAGGTATTGAAAACACCTGTGCATGTCAATGAGCAGCAAGCAAGTATAACGAGCACCAATCAAGCAGATTTAAAATGGGGCAATAAAATGGACAATAAGGCGCACACTGCAAAATGAAGGCCTACATGCCAGAAGTCCGAATCTCACCCCCCTGCTGACTCCATAGAATAAGAAGAGTCGACTCCAGTTTGCCAAAAATCATGTGGACAAACCACACAAATTTTTGGATACTGTTCTCTGGTGTGATGAAACAAAATTAGAACAGTTTGGGCCCTTTGATCAACACTATGTCTGGAGAAGGAAGAACAAGGCCTATGAAGAGAAGAACACCTTGCCTACTGTGAATTATGGTGGGGGGGTCAATCATGCTTTGGGGCTGTTTTGCTTCTACAGGTGCAGGGAAGCTTCAGCATGTGCAAGGTACCATGAACTCCATTCAGTACAAGGAGATCTTGGATGAAAATGTGATGCAGTCCATCATAAACCTGTGGCTTGGGAGATGTTGGACATTTCAACAGGACAATGATCCCTAGCATACCACCAAATCCACCAGAGGAAGGGCTGGAACATTCTGGAGTGGCCATCGCAGTCACTGTACTTAAATCCTATTGAAAACCTCTGGTGGGACTTGAAGAAGGCAGTTGCAGTGCAAAAGCCCAAGAATGTGACTGAACTGGAGGCTTTTGCCCATGAATAATGGGATACAATTTGTGTCAAGCTATTCTTCATGTTTGAAAAACATTATAACTGCAAAGGGATGTTGTACTATGTACTAAGAGTGAATGTCACTTGGGGGTTGAATAAAATTGATGATGATGTGAGCACAGAAAAAAATGTTTGTGGTTATTTCACCATAAATCTTAACTTGCATTTGTCTACAATTAAATCAGAGGCACTTGTAAATTAAACAAATGAAATGAAAAAAAAAAAATGTCAAACTTGATAAAACACTTAATTTAAGTGGGGGTTGAATAATTTTGAACGCAACTGTATGTTTTATCCTTAGCATTTCCTTCCACTGATTTATAGTTCTAGCAGTTTGTTTCTACATCACAGAATTAAACTCCACTCACAGTGGCAGCTGCTTCTCCACCTCCTTACACTGACCTACACATTTCTCACCTCTGTCTTGTGTTCCTTTATTCATTTTTACTGTGAATTCTTGTTGGAATGTCAGCCCTGGGGAGAGGGTTGAGACTACCCAACCTCATGAGTCTCAGAGAGACACACAGACAATGGCTGGGTGGCACCTAATGTGTATTTATTCACACAGAGTGCCCAAGCATATAACCCCCAAACCATGAACCAGGGAACACTTCTCTGAGCTACAACAAGCTATGACCACTGTTTTCCCAGTCTAATTGTGTATCTGTGTCTGTATCTATATGCTGAGGGCTGTGCTTTGAAAGTTGCTGAGAGAGTTCACCTAAGTGGCTGCAGCTGGACCACAATCAGGGTGGCTTCAATTCCAGTTCCAATCCTAATAGTCTAATTTTGCTCTTTTGCTCAGGCCATATCCAGTGAGTAAAATTAGTATTGGATACTAAAACCAATTTAGCAAGTTTTCCTGACTACAAAGAATGCAAGGTCTGTACTTTTAATCGTAGGTACACTTCAACTGTGAGGGACAGAATCTAAAAGAAAAACCCAGAAAATCACATTTTAATATAAAAAAAATAATAATTTGCTTTTTATTGCATGAAATAAGTATTTGATACAGTAGAAAAGCAGAACTTAATATTTTGTTATAGAAACCTAAGTTGGTAACTACAGAGGTCAGACATTTCCTGCATTTCTTGACCAAGTACACTGCAGCAGGGATTTTGGTCCATTCCTCCATAACGATCCACTCAGATCTTTCAGGTTTCAAAGATCTCTGGCCAAAATTGAGGTTCAGCTCCCACCAGAGATTTTAGGTTGGTTTTAAGACTGGAGAGTGGCTAGGCCACTCCAGGACCTTGAAATGCTAATTAAAGAGCCACTCCTTAGCTGCCCTAGCTGTCTGATTTGGGTCATTGTCATGCTGGAAGACCCTGCCATGAACCAGCTTCACTGCTCAGTCTTTAGTTGGTGCAGTGGGAGGGTTTTGGTGGGTGTAGTGTAACTGACCAGCTAGTCGGTGTTCTGGGAGAAAGTAAAGTGCAGATGCAGAAAGAGTTTATGTGGTGTAAAGTTTTGATGGTGTGATGAGGCAGGTGAGATGAATTGTGATTGGCTGTGGACTACAACACTGGGCTACTGACTGTTTAGCAGCCTGGTGGTCTGCGTGAAGATGCTGTCTCAGAACGAGCTGGTTATGGTGCTCATTCTTCTGTGCTTTCTACCACTGGACACCTTTGAGAACAGGCAACGGCTTGGGTGGGTGGAGTCATTGATAGTCCAAAAGGTTTTTTCAATGATGTGCACCACCCCCTGCAGATTTTTCTTTCAAGAGCAGTGCAGTTCCTTTACTAGGTGGTGATGCAGCCCATCAGGATGCTCTCCACTGTGTAGGTGTAGAACACCCTCAAAATGTGGGGATTCAGACCAAACTTTTCAACCTCCTGAGGTAGAAGAGGTGCTGTTGTGCTTTCTTGATCACCAACGTGGTGTGTTCTGACCATGTGAGCTCCTCAGAAATGTAAACACCCAGGAACTCCATGCTGGTGAATCTCTCTGCAGTGGTCTCATTGATGGAGATGAGAGTGCTATCTCTCCTGCTTCCTAAACACCACTATAACCTCTTTGGTCTTGCTGAATCTTTGTATATGAATTGCAGTGGGTCCAGGGTGGCAGGCAGTGAAGAGCAGATGAAGTCTCTGACCTTATGACTGAGCTTATGACTGAGGTCAGACAACAGGGCGCCAGTGATTGAAGCAGGTGATGCTGGCTATTTTTGGAACAGGGATGATGGTGGCCAGTTTAAAGCATGCTGGCAGTTCTGAGAGGGAAAGAGAGGTGTTAAAAGTGTCTTTAAGCACAGGCCCTGGAATGCCATCTGGGCCAGTGGCTTTACGGGTGTTGACATGCTTGAAGGATCTGCACACATAGAGATGGAGGATGGGTTGGACTGAGCAGTGGATATGGTTTTCTCCATGGGTTTGCTGTGATATGTTTCGAATTGAGCATAGAAGGAGTTCTCATCTGGAAGCATTGCACTGGTGCTGTTCAGGGGGTATGGGTTCCCCTTAAAGTCTGTTTTACCCCTGCCACGTGCTTCTGACACTGGTCATGTTAACGTCTTTGTACTCACATTTATGGAGCACATAGCTAGCTTTTTTATACTCCTCCATGTTCCCAGACTTAAAAGAAGTGGTACGTGCATCAGCTGTGTGAACTTCACAGTTGATCCATTTTTTCTGATTTGGGTAAACATGAACTGTCTTTGTGGGCACAACATCCTCTATGCACTTTCTGATGAATCCAGTGACTGAATCAGCATATTCATTAATGCTGAGTCACGAAACATCTACCAGTCCATGTGATCAAAACAGTCCTGGAGTACAGAGTCTGTTTTGTCCAACCAGCAGTGATAATCACGGGGCACACAGTTTCCAGTTTCCTGAGTGCCAGGTCTGTGTTAGCTAGTTTGTTTTTGTACACAGCGGCAGCCACAACCCACAAATGTTACTGTTGTCTTTGGGGGTTTTGGATATGACAATAATTAGAGCATGAGGTAGAATGAATTTCAGACTGCTCGGGAACACCACACTGATCGGGGACACCACACTGATGGGGGACACCAGAGTGATGAGGAAGGTGATCAGCCTAGTCTAGAATAGTTAAAGACTGGTGTGGATTGGTGTTTCATTGAAAACAGAGCATGCACAATAAAGAATCATTTCTTTCGTCATCATCATCTCCTGACTGTTCCTCATATGATGGCAAAATGCAAATTCTCAACAGGACTAAACAGAAAGCTTTTATTTCAAACAATACATCGGCGTCACTCGTGTATTCATTGAAGCCTTCCCACCCACATACCTGACTCAGCTCATGAAGGAGTTGCTAATTATCTCATGAGTTGAATCAGGTGTGTCGGAGTGAAAGGAGAAAACACTAAAATGTGCAGCATGTCCCAAACTCAGAAGGAAAAATACTTAATGTGACATTAAGCTTTGTTTTTGCATTTCACTCATTAAATGTTACTGCTGATTCTTCTCCCAAGCAATTGAACTGATACATTTCAGACTCAAAGCTGGGACATTTAAAGGGCAATAAAGTGTGATTCTTTTCCATTGACCAGTTATAAAATATCTGAAGTCTTTTTCTACATACTTCACATGCTGGGAGCTGGGCCTGGCCAGAAGAAAAAGAGCTCTGTGGTCAGACAATAAATCAAGTAGGTTAATATGATATACTGATCAATTACACTGTATTAAACATTGTAAGGCTGTTGAGATATTTGAGATGCACATAGAATATAGATAGAACATATAGATTAAGCTTCAAAACAAACATATTCAGAAATTTAGTGAACAAGTACAGGAAATGATGTTAAAGTAATTAGGCATGAAGTAATATTTGTACTGAGCTAGTATAAAAGTATTCAACCCCATAGAATGTTAGATTTCTCTATTATGACATTAAAGTATACTCTTAAAATTATGAGTCTTAACCTTATATCAATTTCTTTAACATTTCTATAAGCAATACAAGTATGCAAGTATGTTGTTTACATTTTGGTGATATAAGATTTTTTTAATGATAGCGATGATATGTAATTTTTAGCACTGTATGCCTACCTGCCTTTAAACTCTGTACAATACTGTATTTTACCCTATAGTGAATAGTTACCAATAATAACATTTCATTTCTTTCTAAAAATGTAATAAAGGCATCCTAAGCAGACAATTGTTTGACAAGTTCAGCTGCTGTGGAGCTGCTATGCTAAACAGACACAACAGGCTCAGCAGAGTTGGAACAGGATAGCTGCAGTAGCACAGCAGTCAAGTAAGGGTAGGAAACACACAATACAGAGTAGCCAGACAGGAAATAGAGAGAAATTGCACTTATAGAGAGACACAACTGTTCTCTTGTCATGAGATGATGCCACATACCAATTGAATGGACTAAAACAGTTGGCAAACTGTGCTTCCTTTTCTGAATGCACTGTTGTGCTCATCTGTGTTCAGACCACTTTCTCTGGATTCACTGTGAAGCAAAACAGTCCCTAAATGAAACATACATTTTATAAAACATACATTTCATTCCATATTTGACTCAGAAAGCATGTGCAGGTTCACTGGTGGGTGAGACCTGGTTTTATTTAGTTTCTCTACAATTTCACACCAAACCCCTCATCTCTGAATGCTCATTTCCATTTCAACCACTGAATTAAACAGAATGTTTGAACAATCAATGGGATTTCCCTTTAAAGTCCTAAACAGCAAAAATATTACCAAGCCTGCCTTTAAGCTAGATAGCTAATGATTGGCTGTTGAGAAATAAATGGAGTGCCTTGGACACAATGGGTAATGAGTCTGACCCATTGGTCAATAGCCATACATTTACCGATGTGAAGATAAGTCTCCAATTACGACCAAATGCTGCTAGACCGGCTGATCCATAACTATCCATCAGCGATCTGCTGATTGTAATGAATGGGCAGGGAGCATTCTGTTCATTTAGGAAGTACCATCTGTTTTTTGTCCCCCTGGAAAATAGGGAATGAGAGCAAGAGTGAGAGTTGAATGCATCCTCATACACGGCCATGAGTGGTAAATCGTATCCGATATGGTTAACAGTGAGGAGGTGTGGGGATGTGTGTTTGGGGGGTGTGAGCAGAGAGAGAATCTGAATTGATTCTCCTGCCTCAGTAAGCGACTACATCTTCCGCTACATTAGTGAGAGAATGATTCAGGACTGTTTCTCTGTGTTGAATGGTAATACTATTCATAGAGAGATTTAAATAAAATACAAGAGATGCTGTTTCACAGCTGATGTGAGTGGATGAGTGGATTTTCCATGTAATGAGAAGTCGGCTCTCTGCAGCTGCAGATCTTTGACTGCATGTGCTGTTTCGCCTTCAACTTCTGTCTCGCTCTCTCTCTAGTTGTCTCTCTTACTTTCTCTCCCACATTTTCTTGCCTTTGCTCTGTTTGTCTGTCCTGGTTTTCCTTTCTTTCCCTCTTTAATAATGTGTTTTCTTCGTTCATTTTCTTTACTTTTGACAAAGTATAATAACAACACAGTATTATCAGTCAGTAATATTGGGTTGAGGTGAAGTAAGGATCAGTAAAGTTTGGATGAGGTGAGGTAGGGTCAGTGATGTTAGAAATATTAACTAGAAGTAATGCAGGGTTAAATAATTTTGGACTGAGGTGATGTAGTGCCGGTAATGTTGGGGTGAGGTGAAATAGTGATCTGAGATGAGTTGAGGTGAGATAGTGGTCATAAATGTTGGTATGATGTGAGGTAGGGGCCAGTAATGTTGATGTGTGGTGATGTAGAGTTCAGTAATGTTGGGTTCAGTGAGGTGAGATAGGGTCAGTAATGTTGCCCCCTGCAGCAAAGGAGGGTTTTGCTTAAGTGATTGGTTGTTGGTATTGTTATTGAGACAAACAACAATTCAGAAGTCTCTCTCTCTCTCTCTCAGCAACAAGTGATAGATAATAAAAGGTAAATTAGGACATACTGTGAATCTGACATGTTCTTCACATTATGTCAGAATTTCATACTGCATGGACCAATAGCAATTTACTGGGAATAAAATGTTTAATCATTAACATTGAAAGTTCTTTTTTCCCTGCAATCCTGTGAAGTTGAGATTTTGAAGATTTTGGAGTTCTTTGCATAACAGCAAAGATATGTAAATAAACACGGATTCCTTTATTTATAAGAAAACAACCACAACAAGTATTACTGTAAATGCTCTCTCACTCTCTCTCTCTCTCTCTCTCTCTCTCTCTCTCTCTCTCTCTCTCTCTCTCTCTCTCTCTCTCTCTCTACTGGCTGGTGTAATGTGAGCGTTTATTAGCTGGTGCAGGCACCCACATGGTTTTAAAAATAGCTGCCTCTTCGCTCACGCTGTCAGGCGTGCTGAGAAATAAGGTGTTCTATTGTGCAGAAAGAGCAGAAACTAAAACAATGAAATCTGCTGCCGAGCCAAAGGGAGGTCTTGAAACCTCTCAATTAGAGCAGGTAGGGAAGGGGGTGTTTGCAGGGGAAAGAGGGGGTAGGGAAACTAAGCTAACACACCACCTTTCACTCTGCAACACAGCACTTACAATACGACAACACGTCTGACATTTACTGAGCAGGAGAAACACCAATGTGCCTCTGGAAATGATAATTTACAGAGAGAGAGAGAGAGAGAGAGAGAGAGAGAGAGAGAGAGAGAGAGAGAGAGAGAGTTAAATGGCATTTCCATTTTTATTTGTTGAGCTAGCCAAGCCGAAGAGAACAAATTACAGCAGTGCCAAAAATGTTTCTTACAACAACATCTGCATCTTGTAAACTAGCTTGCTAATGAACATGGACAAGAAATGAAGCTGGTAAACATAGCATATCTTTAGATTCAGACCATGAATGTCAAAAAAAAAAAAGGATGAACACATAAAAGCTTTAATGAAAGATCTACCTGGAGACTTGCATGCTACACCCTGTTTCCTTAACCAATCACCTTTCTACCTATCTTTAAACACCTTTACTCAAACACCCTATTTGTTGCTTTTCAAATGTTTTGATTTTCCCTTCTACCTCCCTGCACCAATTTGGTCTCCTCAGGGGGTTGACTCCGCCCCTGCCTTTGTTGCCCAGCAGAATTTTGAGAGCCCAATTGTTTATCAAGCTGGTACAATGATGGGGCAAATGCCAAAGACTTTAATCTTTAAAACTCCAAGGAAAATTTTAGGGATGCTTTCGTAGTTTGACATACATTTGTTTAGCAAAAAATCAGTCACTCATGCCATAAATTGTTATTTTCAGGAGACAGACTCAAATCTGTCATCATTTTGTATGAATTTGACCATGTTTTGATCCAATAATTATTTAATGCATACAATTATTATTATTATTATTATTATTATTATTATTATTATTATTATTATTATTATTATTATTATTAGTCATAGTAGTAGTAGTAGTAGTATTTTGCTTATGAGGACTTAAAAACATCTCAGAAATTATATTAGAAATTGAACATTCATAGTATGTCTCTGAATAGTATTATTGCAGAGTAAAATACAATAATATTGCACTGGAAGTTCAGAGTAAGTTATATAAGTTTGAATCATGAGGCGAATTTGTAGCGGAACTGGGCCACATCCCCCAAACAGATGTGATTGTTAAGCGGATTTGCCAGAGCAAACTCCAATTGAAGTAGTCTGTAATCTGGAAATTCTCTCCATTAAAACCATCATCGTGGTCGATGTTAAATCTCCCCCTGAAACTTTAAATCACAAAAAACTATTACCTCTAGCCATTTTGCCATGCATACCACACTACACATTGTTTTATCTCGCTCATAAAAATACAATAGCATTTTAAATTTGTTTTTAATGTAGAGGCTTAAAATGTCTCATATATAAATTTTATTCCATTTTGTTGATTTTATTTTGATTTTCCATATTTTAAAGTGGATTTTCCAAATACAGAGCCTAACAATTGGAGGTTTTTGTATCTTATGCTGCAGGTTATTTTAAAACATTAGATCTTCAGTCCAGTCTAACCTACATAAGTGGCCATCAGTTGTGCTCTTGGAGAGCTACCTTCCAGCTAGTTTCTCATAAAGCAAGTCAAGGACTTCTGAAGGCATTAATGTACTAGATCATGTGGGGTGGATTAGGATGAGATCAAAGTCTACAAGAAGATGGTGTTCCTAGAGGAGGATTAAAGACCACTGACATAGAAAGTCCAGTCTCTCATTATCGTGAATATTAATAACACTAAATGTAGGTATTGTAATATACGCTAAGGAGGTGCAATTGTCTTCCTTAGACCTATGAAATAACCCCTGTGCCAGTGGCTGCAGCACAATCTCAAAGCATGATTGTTGGAGAGGTGTTCTTTTCATAAAATTCTGTGTCGTTTTTTCTCTCCAAACATTAATTTGCTCATTGCAGCCAAAGAGCTCTGTTTGAAAATCATTAGTCCACGTCACTTGTTTCCAAAATGTGTCAAGCTTGTTTAGACTGACACTAGATTTTAAGTTGAGGATGCATGAGATATATTATTCTGATGGGTCTTCCATGAAGGCCTTATTTTTGCTTGTGTTGCTGAACAGTAGAACCATGTACTGCGACTCAAGTGTCTGCTAAATCTTCCTGAAGGTCACGCCAGGGTTCAGATTTGGATTTCTAGCAACCCTGCAAGCAGCTGTCTCCAAAAATGTTCTTGGTCTTCCAGACTTTATCTTGACCTCCACTTTTCCTGTTACAGACTACGATTTCCTAATTATATTTGAACTGAGGAAACTGAACTTAGGACAAGGTTAAAGGAGTTTGGGTATGTGTCCTAAAGATGACTGTTAACAAGCTGTAACAGCTTAAAAAATTCTATGATACCACAAAGTTATCTGAGCACTCAAATCATCTAGGATTCCCATACTTTTGCAAGGTATACCTTCTCTTTTTCTCCTATTTGTCTCCTTTTCATCTTGTACCAAAAAAACAAAACATTGGTATTGCTGAAAATGTTGAAAAGTGTGTTTCATCTTTAACTTTGCCTGTTGGAGATCATTTCAACTTTCAAGTTTGTGCCCAAACTTTGCCATGCCATTGTATGTGCTCAGAGCCTGAATAGGTCAATTGCTAGTGAAGTTAGTGGATGTCTGCTGGGCCAGGGGCTGTCAGCCTGATCCATGTTCTCCAATAAACCTGTGAGATTCAGAGAAAGGAACAAAGATTTGATAGAGTCATGAAGTCTGTGTCTTCCATGCTGCTGCGCTCCATGATATAAATTTCTCTTGCTCATAATGTCTCATTATTCTGGAGCTTTTGTTTCCCGTGTGATGCCGTTGCAGCGGCAGTGGGTGTGTGAGCTGGCATTTATAACACTGCTTTATTTATCTTTGATTTGTTTGTTTCCGCTGGCATTGTAGGGGGCCGCTGACAGGCCCAGCAGCTCTGCTGAACCCAACTCCCAGAGAGAGCCACAGCAGAGACTGCCAGCCACAACACTGACGTTATGAGGCAGATAGTGGGGAAATAAGGCCCAGCCTGGAGCTCAGAGTGTGCTTTGGACATCTGTAACTTACCAGAAGGCAATGTGAGTGAATAACCATGGTATTTTATCAGTGCAGACTCTTTCTGTTTGTTGTAGATTCATCCATATTGGGCTCCTTGCCTTTGATGTTGATTTATGCTTTAACCAAAGAGGTTAGAGATTAAGTCAAAATACTTCACTTGAGGAACTGAAAAATGCTTGAGACTTTACATAGAAGATTTATGCTGCTATCTTTTCTGTTGAGTTCCAAGTCAGGAAAGTTATAACATGCTGATATAACATTTGTTTCTGTTGAAAAAATACATCCTACATCAATATATATATATATATATTGGTTTGTGTAAAATAAATAACAATACTTGATAGCTGTATGCACAGTTATATGAAACATACTTTAGTTAATTACACTGACTATTTGAGGTATACTGTGATAGTGCCCATAATTTCAATATAGTACAGTTTCTTCACTTTTTCATTGACTTAGATTCCTTCATTCATATTCATAATCAGTTTTGGGTAAGTATTTCAGTTGGAATTACTTGTGCCTCAGTTCCTTATGTCTGATTAGCTAGTATAACTATTTAATTTGTGCAAATTCAGTTTTAGTTTTTGCCTTAAAAGTGAAATGTTTTCATTCCATGTAAAATAACCATTTATGTTTTCTACAGAATTAATAGGACTAATAGTTTGGTCTTTATTATGACTGTTATACTTAAGATACATTTTCAAAACTCTAAACACAGCAGCACATCTTACTAAAAAGTTAATATCCTGTTCAAAAGCACATGTTCTTAACTAAATTTCAACTCCGCATTCCACAATGCAAACAGTTTCTCTTTATACCTGGTTCACTATCCAATCATTCTGTCCAAACACTACCACGGATTCTACAGTGCATCTGGAAAGTATTCATAGCTATACAGTTATATTCACAGTATTCACAGTACATGTTATATTTTTGTGTTTTTATTTTGAATAAATTTGCAAAAATTTCAAACAGACTTTTCTCACTTTCTCATTGTGGAGTATTGTGTGTAGAATATTAAGGGGAAAAATGATTGAATCCAGAGGAGTAAGCAGTTACTTTCTGGATGCACTGTATATTTAAGAGGAACAGTACATAAAGTCAATCACTGCACACGTGTCAAAAAAACTAACAGTTGAGGAAATTACATGTAATATTTTATTCTCTCCCAGGAAACAACAGACGTTATAACATCCATTGTTTTCTAAGTCAGTCTGCATTTTTTTACTGTAATCCACTGTTTATTCAAATGTATGCATTTGTGGCAACATACTGTCTACACAATGAGTGACTGCTATAAAATACTGTATGAAATGTAGACATCTGATGACATCTGATATTGTCCCTTGCCATGCACCTGGGATAGAAATGCTTGGCATGCCTTTTCCACCCTTGGTCTTCAGTCTTCAGCTGAAATACCACTGCAGCCGACATCCATTGCATCCAGGAAGGACATTTGGTCATGTGGTCACGATCATACACCTTCCACCTTCAGGCTGAAAATTAATTCCTCAATGGGGTTGAGGAAATGCGAGTAGGGCCGGAATGACATCATTTTTGGATGGTCTGAAAACCAGTTTGTCATGACATGAGAATGGTGGAATGCTACATTGTCCCATTTGTAATTACAAATGTCCTCATTTTTTTTTTCCCCATGTTAGTTTGTTTAAAAGTCCAGATAATGGAAACCACAGCTGACTGTCTGAGGTTAGGCTCCACTATTGGTTGGTGTAGTATTGCAATTTATTTCAATGATATGCAAAAACATGAATTACAGTAGATTTCTAGGCATTTCATAAATATTTAAGGTTTTGAACCTTAGGTTTTCATTTTCAACATGTACAAACAGGTGCCATTAATACAGGTAATGAGTGGAGGACAGAAGAGTTTCTTAAAGTTATTACAGGTCTGTGAGAGCCAGAAATCTTGCTTGTTTGTGGGGTTTTTTCCCACCATAATTTACAAATAAATTCTTTAAAAATCCTACACTGTGATTTCCTGGATTTTTGATGAACCTGTCTCATCTTTATACATAAAAGAACCTGCATAATCAGTGACTGATTGAATACTTTTTTTGCCCACTGTAGACTGGACAAAAGGATGTTAGCAGTCGTAAAAAAAAATAATATATCTGGGCGAGCACAGTTCTCTGCAGCCCAACCACAGTGACAGGCCAGCTGTGATTCCCTACTCATCAAGATCTTTCTTTAACCAAGGTTAACTTTTCATGTGGTTTTTTTGATGCACCACCCTGTGAATTTGGAATCGTGAGATGGCAACAAAGCAACAAATTTCTCAAACAGCTTTACTCATACACCCTGACCCCTCCAAGCAAACACAGCTCCTTCAGTCCAAAATAGTGTTTTGAATGAGTCAGACATCCACCCCATGATATGGCATCAATGATCAAGACCCTCCCACCACCTCTGCTCTTGCTGCCCCCTCGTTCTCCCCCAGACTCACTCTATTAGACTGTGTATCTCTAAAATCAGAGACATACTCTCTCACCCTCACCCCCTCAGTGCTTTTGTAAACTTCTCAGAGGCTTATCAGCTTCTATTGATCAGCTTTGCATTAAACACACAGGGGAGGTCACGAATCCACCTCTGCGCCACTCATGATTCAAAACACACTTTAAAGTCTATTAAAAGAGCTAGTACTGTCCTTCTGCTGAACTGTTTAAGTATAATTATGCTATTATGCACAGTAAATACATAGCGAGGGGTCTGCATTTCATAAGTGAAAAGTAATTCAGTAAAACTTTACACGGAGTGTGCATTTTTGACATATAAATATACATTTGGCATAATAATAAGTATTATAAATAGTTATATAAAAGTATATTATTGATAAATGTGACATCTACATATAATGATAACCAAACCATTACAGGAATTAAAGTAAACACTGGATGTCATGTGTCATGCTTTGGATACTGTGTTTGGATGTTGTGATTGAACTGTTATGAAAAAAAAAAATAACTAAGAACACCTTTTCAGCTTATTGTAAAAGGGTGATTGTGGGAAAATATCTATATGTTTTGTCAAAACTAATCCATACAGCTTTTAGCTAATATTTGCCACAAAGCTAGCACAGTCCTGTTGTAATCATTACATTCTGTCAGTGGTTCCAAACCCTGGTCCTGGAGGTCTATTGCTCCGCACATTTTTGTGGTTCCCCTGCTTTCACTGCCTGACTTGAATTCTGTAAGGTTGTATTAATGAGATGATTAGCTAGGTCAGGTGTGCTGGGCCACTGCAGGCTTATAACTTGCTGAACCACTGCAGGCTTCCAAGACCAGCAATCATACTGCCACTCTGGCTGCTTTCTATGTTAAAGGTCAATGCTTTCCAATACTGCGCATAACTAGCTAGTTAGGTTAATAGTAAAGTATGGTGATTGTGGCTACTTGATTACAGATCAAGCCCTCAGTTATTCAGACAAAATCTAGTTTTGGACTTACCCTTTGTCTTGATTGCATAACATGTAAATTTCTGAGAATTAAATGACATATTCTGAGATATTTATATTTATGGGTGCTAACTTGTGACTGAACTTTTAAACAGCAAATTTTGTCCCAAGGAAAATTTAAATAAAATGTTTGTTAAAACGTGTAGAATTATGAAAAATACCATCAGTGCATTAAAAGGCACCTGAATATAATCTGATAATAAAAAGTCAGATATTTAACCTTCATGCAGGCACTGACTGAGTTGCAGCAGCACTAAGGAAGAGATTGATGACAGCGAGTCAAACACCTATATTTAATGTGGAAATGTGGCTGGGCCTTTGAGCCATGCCCAGCATCTCTAACCAAATTTCCTGCCTTGGTTTGGCATCAATTGAAAAAAAGAGCAAAAATGTGGGACCCACAGGAGTCATGCCAAGAAAGAGCTGAGCAGATGAGCAGACATGACATTCTTAATTAAAGGGATTATGTTCTACATTTTACTTCTGAAATTCACTTTTAATGTTTGTGTGGGTTTATTTACCAAAAAAAGAGTACAATACTTTTAACACAACCAATACTTCAAAAATTCCAACTTTAAACGAAAAGGGTAAAAAAATTATCAGTGCCCTCATCTCAAGGGAGGGTATTAAAAAAAATAAATAAATAAATAAATAAAATAAGAAAACAAAATGCAACACAGAATGTCAAAAATAAAACACCAACAAGAGAATGAAAAAAGGGAGTAACTATAAGTATATAGCATATCTGGATGTTCAATTATATTAGAATAGATTAGGATTAGATTCCAGGTTGAATTAGATTCACAGGAGTTGTTTTGAAGAGATATTGAATGTTCCATCAGTACGTTTTTCCATTGAGTGATATTGATGTTTTTTCCAGATCTCCGGGATTGTTTTCTTTGTGATGGCTATCATTATGATAAGTATTTTGGTATTGTCTTTTGTTAATTTGTTGATAAATTAACTGTTATGTGGTATGTGGTACATGGTTATATGTCTCCTAATAGTTATAGTGATGGGAATAGTGGTATAGGCTGGTTAAGTAGATTGGAAATATGGCATGGATGTAATTATCAAGGGCATTAAGTGAGCAATAGAAGCAGTGTTCTGTCTGTAATGCCTATTTTAAATCATTTTTGGTCTCATCATTGTGGGATGAATTATCAGTGAGGAATCCAGCTCAGAAAACAGCTAAAATTCACTAGTTTCCAACTGAATTAAATCCTAGTTTAAGAATGTTCCTGTGCAAGTTTACTACACTTTACATACACACTTGACCTGCAAACAGACATTGATTGATCAGCAGCAAAGGGCCAGGCTGATGACATCCAGGTTTTGGGTTATAGAGGAAAAGAGGTTGTTGCTTCTTTGCTCACACAGTGTTTATATTTAAAAAAAAGTTCTGAGAAGCGAAAATACTGATACATACATAAATAACAAAAATAATAAAGGACATTCAGGGTTGTTTTTATGTTATTTGGTCTACTTTTTTATTTTAAAGATTAAAGATTTTTACTATTATGAATAGCTTTGTCAGTCTAATATGTACTAATAAATCATCATAATTATTCAAATACAATTGATTTTTATTTTCAGCTTGAAAACACTCTGAAAGAAAAAAATATATACATAGGTGCAAGTAACTTGTTGATCAAAACATGGTCACATTCATTCAAATATCTAAATTCTCTTAATGTTTACATCAAATGAAGGCAAAATGTGAGTAACCTAGGAAATAACATCTGGAATGTGTGACTGTCTCCCATAAACACAAATTTTGCGTGAATAAATGTATGTCAATCTTCAAACACAGCCTGAAAATATTGTCATTATATCTGAGTACAAGTACACAGTGCAATGAAATTATGTTCCTCTGGAACCATGGTGCGACATGGAGCAGCAATACAGTATGAAGGGGTAATGCCTATTTTAAATCATTTTTGGTCTCATCATTGTGGGATGAATTATCAGGGTTTTAATGCATCCCAATTGGATGGAATAAAATTGGTCTGTTCATCATCCAATACTACCCAATGTCAAGAACTGCAAGGCCCAACTTATACCAAAAAGTTAAAACATCAGACATGGAGAGACAAGGTTTTTGTGTGATGGTGAAATATGTTCACCTACATTTTCACTCTTTACAAGTATACTTAAAACAAAATTCAAAATGAAATGGCAGGATTAGGCTGTCTTAAGTCTAAAAAGATGGTAATTCTTTATTAGTTATTACATCACAACAAAGAAAAAGTCAAAACAAGCTCAGTTTCCAAATACTATGTGTTTATCCACTGTTTCATTTAAAAAAAGTCAAGGAAATATTGTACTTCCATGATATGGGCTGTTTAAAGAGAGCCACGCAGAACTGATGTAGTGGATACTTGCTTACATTTGCCCTGGGATTACAGCATTTCACTAAGCCTGTGTGTATTTGTGTGCATGTGTGTGTGTGTGTGTGTGTGTGTGTGTGTGTGTGTGTGTGTGTGTGTGTGTGTGTGCAAGGTCCTATGCACTGATGCAATTTTCTGCTTTATTTGACCGATGTAACAGCAGTGAGATATACTCCAGCTTGTCTCTTTTGCTTTGTGCTGTGTCTGGCCTAAACCAATAGCCCTTGGTGTAATCACATTTGATCGTTCCACCTCTGCTCTTTCTCTTTACCTCCTTTACCTCCTTAGTGTCAGAACAGCTTATAGCTGCTCAAAACTAAACCTGTTGTTCACACCATAGACTTTCCCCCACAAACACACACACCTAAGACTTTTTAACTTACAACAGATTATAACTTTGTTATAAGTTAAGTTTGGAGGACCTAAAGTACTTTATTAATAGGACAATGTCATCACTGCCCTCATCCTGAGGGAGGGTATATATATATACTGCCTCCACACCCAAAAAAACAAACAAACAAACAAAAAAAACAACACCAACAAACCCAATTCTCCAGTTCTCTCTTCTTTTATAATCAAATTTTAGAAAGAAATATCACTTTCAAGCACTTGAATACAATGCACAATTATCTATGTTCAAAAGTATCCACTCAAACCCTTTCTAAATAATTTCAGCTACTGGCAGAACAGTATGTTTCAACATCTGTTGCATGAAGTTCATGGAAGAGTAAACTCCTGTAGCAA
The DNA here is from genome assembly GCA_034509495.1 of Acestrorhynchus altus. Classification (NCBI taxonomy): domain Eukaryota; kingdom Metazoa; phylum Chordata; class Actinopteri; order Characiformes; family Acestrorhynchidae; genus Acestrorhynchus; species Acestrorhynchus altus. Next base: position 16,433,290 of record CM067508.1, on the reverse strand, counting down.
AGATTGACAAACTCCCTATTAAACAATTCAGAATAAATACTTGAGAAGCATTTGCTATGTATATGAGCTTTTGTATTTCATAAACTCCAGTTATGATTTTCAAATGGTGGTCTTTGGTCAGAGGATTGTGCAATAGAAAATGTAGTCTTAGACATGGTGTTCTTGCTAGCAATTAATAGACCATTTAGCAATTGTTTGTAACAAGTACAGATATTGGAATATATCCAAAGTTAAGTACAAGACATTGTCTGTCCTCTCCCAGATTGTCTTTAACAGTGATTGTATTTCTTTCCAGAACCATTAGACATGCCCAAAAGATTTGGAATTGGTCAGCAATTGCTGCTTGGCAGTGTTCCTGGTTTACAAATCCTTTTTGAATCACATAAGAATCTGCCAACAGAATTCTCATAAGGCCCTAAAGTTCATAAAACAGCGTTTGAAAGCTGCTGGAATTGTATCCTCCAAGATTTTGAATTTGACCAAGATCCCTAAAGAATCCCAATTGAACCACTCTAACAACAACCTGAGACAGGCAGTCTGCAACAGCATTGTTTTTTTTTGGATGTCAGTGATAAATTCAGAGATATATTCTACATGCCACTGTTGACAAGCTGACCATAGCTCAGAGACCTTGGACACTGAGAAAAACATTGGTTTGTTGTCAACAAACACAGTGAATGGATGGCCCTCCAGTAGGAATTGGCAGATGCTGAGGGAGAGCAGAAGCAACTCACAGTCAAAAGTACTACAGTTCTGCCGGCAAGGCCAGAGAGGTTGCCAAGTGGTTGCCAGGCACCCTCCAACAACTCTTTGTAAACATCCCCTATGGCAAAGTCAAAGGAATCAGTTGTAAGGGTGACTGCAATCTCTGAGGCTGGGTGTCCCAACACGGCTGTGTTAACCTGTTTGCTATCATTGAACACCTTGGATACTGACCACTGTTCACTGACCATTTATTAGGTTGTCAGGGGATTTGAAGAGCTCTATACCAAGCTCCTACAGACTCTTGGAAGTTTGCATTAGGGGAATTATTTGATGTACTTTAATTCTCCAAAAAGCCAGACATGTCATACATGCCAGTCTACTCAAATTCATCAAACTAAATATTTGTATGAATTTGTATGACTGTTTTCATCAAAAAATGTACTTGCACCTATATTTATTTAAACATACGTAGTTTTATAAAAAACTAAAAATATTATACATCTCAGAAATCCTGTCATCCAGTGTTTTTGAGCTAAAATGCAATAATTATGATGAGTTATTTATAATGATTAGATATTTCTAATAATAAGTTCTTTAGTTTAGCTTAATAAAGTAACACAAATTTTTTTCTGTATAAGCCAATATCTGGATCAGTAGCTTCATTAGAGCTGGATTACTCTCTGATGAGAATGAAAATACCCATGAAGTGCTGAACTTGGGTTCTATTAGTTGATGCAGAGTAAAGCACTGAAATGTTGCATTTTGAATACCAAATAGCATGTAAAGAAACTCAAAAAGTCCATTTTATGATGTATGATATAACAACCAACAGTGTTGGTCCACATAGAATTTATACCAAGCAGGAATCTAAACACTTTGGTCAAATCTAAAGCCAAAGTAAATCCTTGTTAAAACATAGAGCAACCCACTGTTCCCTATGTTGGTATCTTGCTAACACCCTCAAGCAAATGTACCCCCACCCCCCCTTCCCCACACGGCCCAACAGTAACATTATTGCACAAATAATATGCACTGAGATTTCAGAAAGAACTACTTTTCAATATGAAGCAATATTGATGGTTACCTAAGAATATCAGCATTTGAGCCATAGCAGAGAAAGAAGCTGGTCAATAGAGCCTGTTTCTGACAGTGTAAAGCAGTCACAGAACTTTCCTACAACTGCATTTTAAGCAGCTTTAAAGACTGTTCTGCCACCTACTCTACCTCCCACAGTCAAACAACAAGTCACGAACGAATGCCCTTAAGCACAAATCCTGTGAGAAAGTTCATGAAGAAAGTAGAGGAAAGAAGTGCTGGTGTGGCTTTTTTGTGTGGTTTGGTGAAACTCATGGCTTGAGTTTGAAAACACACACATTTTAGCCTGACTCCTGTCTCAATGAGCACACTCCAAAAGGATTTCCCTAATAACTGCAGCTGTGGTCATTTTCAACAAGGGCTTAATAACTTTCTCTGTTAACTCAGGTTTAGATATTCAACCTATGAAAAATCTTTTTAATGACAAACAGCCAATCACAAAGTGAGGCGCTGAGGGTTGAAAGAAAAGGAAATCATACTATGCAAATATTTTGAAAAAAAAAAAAAAACACCTACAATTATAAGAAGAAACTGCTACTGTGTGAGTATTTATTGGATAAATAACTGCATTCAAATGTAAAAACAAAAAACAAAAGTATATTTGAATAATTGTTTGTCCCACATTAACATGTAGTTAACCAAAGTGTCGCTAATGTTAATCTATCCACACAGTGAAACACACACATACACACTAGTGAATACACACACTAGGGGGCAGAAAAATAAATGTCAACACATTGGAACTGTTAAACTGCCACGATTCTCTTCTTTAAACATTTAAAATGTCCTTCTCCCACATATTATTTAAATATATTCATTGTCAGAAACACAATACAGTGTTATCTGTAGCGGCCAATGCATTTCGATCATCAGTCCAGTCCAGATGTTCACAACTAATTTATTGTAACAGTAGTAAAAAGCTTTTGTTGCAAAAATACTACTCTCTGAACCACATAAATAACTTCAATAAGGTACATAGGTGAGAGGCTTTGCAGTCTTTCATGCAAACCTCTATTCTTAAACATAAAAGAACACAATGCACTAGGCTAATTGATTTGTTTACTTCATTCAGCTGTAGATTTAGTGCAACAGACTTGCCTCAGTCATGCTCATTCCCTGAAGGAACCTACCATGACCATTTCTGAAACAGGCCAGTGCTAAAGGATTAGTTTTAGACTCTGGTCGTTCCCTGCATATTACAACTAACAGCAGTGTTTTGTCTCACGGTCAACACCCGTGCAAACCAAGACAAATGGCCTAACCCATTTTCTCAGGCTCACTGTAGGCAGACAATGCACTAAACCTAATTCACATGAATATAAATCACAATAACACAACCACCCTGGAGCCATCAAAAACTGTTTAGCAAGAAAATGTATAAAATGACAGTTAAGATTTTCCCCCCTTTCTCCAGAAGTCAATTGGGCCCATGCTTTTCCCAAATCTCTTCATACCAGGAATTACCAGAGTGTGTGCCATAATCCGCAAGGATTGGGAATAATCTCTCTTCAAGCCTATAGCTGAGAAGAAGTCTGTTGGGCAAATCTGAGTGAAAAACAGACCACCAGGCACAGGCAACACATCATTGTGGCTGAGCTCCAGCTTAAGGCTTTGAAAACTTCATAAGTGTCAAAAACAAGGAGGCTGGCCAATTTCAGACTTGAAACTGTCTTTACTGAAGTTTAATGTCCATTTTTAAAATAATTATATATAAGAAACTAAATTTACTCTTTAAATCTTTATGAGCAACTATTTTTCAATTGGTAATTCAAAGGGACTTTGTTGAAAATAAATATCAATTAAGATCTTTATAACACTAAATCAGTGAAAATGAGCCAAAAATCAAAAAGTCAAAAATTGCACCTTTAATAAATAAATAAATAAATAAAAATTGTACAATAGCATTTTGGCACAAATGTAATTAATTTTCTTTTGTAGTTTCTAACAACAATAAATGTTGCATTTGCCGAGGCTGTTGTTTGATTTATGTATGGATTTTTCAGAGTAATTTTGATATAATAAGTAATGATAAGTGAAATTGGCATATTGCCAATTAAACCATAAGCTATATTGATGTTTCTGAAAAATACATAGATACCAGTTAATCAGGTACATTATATTTTAATTACTTTAACTTATGTTAAACAGTTTGTTCCAAATATTAATATGAAGAAATCTGCCACAAGCCCTTTGGCTTGGGTTCACTGGAGAAACAGGAGGCAGCTGAGACCAGTGGCTGGAGGAAGCACCATAGATGGTTGGCACTGCAAGCCTCAAGCCCAGTATGGAGAGATGGGAGGCGTGCTGGAAACCAGTGAAATGGGGTTTTGGGCTGAAAGACATGGCAGATGTATGGAAGTTCTTGGGCTACGTCTGAAGGACTGTCCAGACCAGCACCCAGTGTCCTTGGCAGTGCCAGCAGTCATAGCTCCAAAGGGTACAGTGGGGGGCGACAAGCTGTCTGTTCCAGCTTGGTTTGCGGTGTTGCACACCACAGCTGCCCTTGCATCTGCAGTACCTGATGCATTGCCTTCAGTGATGGAGGTCACCTCAGCATCAGTGTTCCAGCATCAGGGATGGAACTAGGCATCCCTGTCTCAACCCACTCCATAAAGGTCTATATTTGTACTCCTGTCACTGTCTGGTTTTGTCTATGTACCTGTATATGTTCTTGTTTTGGTTCCCCTGCATGTTCTTGTCCCTGTTTCAGGGTCTAGATTCAACATTTTTGTCCTGTCTCATGTTCCCCAGGTCCAGTCCACTGTCACGTTTCCCATGCCCAGGTCCTGTCTCCAGTCTTGTCTTGTGTATCTCCACTCATGTCTCAAGTCTTGTCTCCTGTCTTTCATCAGCCTCTGTAAAATCTATTGTCTCTTGTTCATGTCTTGTCTCATCTGTCCTGTCAGTCCCATTCCAGTTCCTCTCCTCTGCCAGCTCTGGGGAGTGTTGATTTACGTGCCCTGGGGTTGGTGCCAACTGTCACATATCGGTCATTTTATACTCCTGTCTTCCTTCTTGTCTTTGTTTTGTTTATTCCCTATGTGTTTCTGAGCACATGTGTTTTGCTTTGGTCCTGTCTCCACCCTTGCTCTACCCATTCCAATCTGTGTCTCATTTATTACCCAGCCCATTCATTTTCCAGTTCTAGATGTGGATAATGTAGTCCTGTTATTTAAGATCCTCTATTTCATTATGTCCTTGTCAGTCCTTTGTTGTATTGTTTGGTGATTGTCTCGGTTTGTTGGTATGTTTCCATGTGGTTTGTTTGCAGATCTATTTCCCAGAGTTTGTCAGTCTTTTTGTTTTGTATCCCATTTGTTTTCTTTATGATTAAATCCAAAATCCCTGCATGTACGTCCATCTCCCTTATCTTTCTTAATCTGCTCAACCCACACACAATCATTACAATTCAGCAGAACAATATCTGCAAACGGCCATTCTTTGGTCATTCTCTGACTGTCACATATCTGTCCTGTTCATCTCTGGTCTTGTCTCTGTTGTTGTTTATTTTCCACTTGCTTCTAACCATGTGTGTCTTGTTTTGGTCTTGTCTCCGCCCATTCCCTGCTGTGTCTTATATGTAACCCTGCCCGTTGTAATCATGTCCCAGCTGTGTTGTATGTTCTTCATATATATTATCCCTGGAGTCAGTCAGTCCTTTTTTTATTCTTATCTGGTTATATCTAGTTCTGGTTATTGTTTATCCTTGTTTTCTAGTTTTATGTATCAAAGTTATTGTGTCTGAAGTCATTAAAACCCCTGTGTGTACTTCCGCTTCTTCTACCAGTTTGTGAAATTCACTGTTCGTGACACTGACATTTGAACTTTTTAGCAAGTATGCACCTACCAGTAGGATTTGCTGAGTCTCATCCTTGGTTGGTAAGGTCCCATATGTAGGTTTGGAATGTTTGGCATAGAACATTCAGCCTTGAATATGATGCAGCAATCAATTCAATTAGTTAATTTCAACTAGTTCATCTAACCTCCATCCAAAAACATCTATCTACAACACTGCTGAAACACAACACCTGTGTTAATCAACAAAATCTACCATTAATCAAAACAGCACAGAACACTTGCTTTGCCAACTGTGCCTTTATTAACCATCTTGTCCCATAAGCTGAGCATAATATTTCTGGCATTAAATTCAGAATATGCTGATATATTACACTGTAAACAAACAAAGTTGACCTTTTGAGGCTAGAGGTTTTCCATTCTAACTTAAATGGAATTTAAGGTAAAGGAGGCTACAGGAATCAAAATGTAACTGCTGCACTATTTTAAGGTTGAATTTCATTTTTTTGAAAAATATTCAGTTCATCCCTTAAATAATCCCTACTGGGTTTTTTGTGATGCAAGGACACAAAAAGGTTTTATCGGTATTGATTTCCAATTCATAGGAATTGCTGGTTTAAATGGAACAGGGAAAGCAACTACCCCAATAGATTGAAAAATACAGAGAAATACAGTCATGTCTCACGGATGCAATAATTTGGTGAAAAAACTTTCCTTCTTTAGTTTTACTCTCGAGCTACAAATCAATAGGGATTCATAATTCAAACTTGTGGCTGGTAATTAAAAATGCAAACTACAATACATGTCTAAATCATCACAAACATGCCTCAAAGATCAGTGTTCATGTCAGAGCAGTTTTTGATAAATGTCTTATTTAAGGCAGTTCAATGAATGGGAGCATTCAGTTGCATGGATTGAACAGGTGACAACCTCTGGATTTAAAATAACTCTGCTGGATAGTCTGTCTCCATTGGACAGAATTGGATTGGCCCTTGCAATCAATGCACATGCTGACATTTTCCAAGCTCGGTACTTTTTTTCTTAACTTGAAAGCAAGCAAGATGAAAAAAGAAACAACTGACACAGACACAAAAAAGTCCTCTCTGAAGCTTCATAACTATGGTATTGACCTTCTACTTGAGCGTGTCCTTTCATAATGCTCAGTGGAGTCTGAAACAAAGAGCCACAGGAGCTTCTCATCATTTTAAACCTGAAGAAACAACAAAGGTGGCTTACACTCTCCTGTAATTACTGAAATTGAGTCTCTCCACATCTCATCCCCTCTGATTTTCCACTTCTGCTTCCTCCTGTTCTACTCTTCAGAGTCACATCATCACTTTCAGTGGCATAAAGTCCATAAAGTCCAGGTATTTACTAAATTCAATGTGCTGTTGCAATATTCAGTTATCATAAGCTGGACATCCTATCTACACATAACATTGGAAATAAAGAGCAACATCAGCAGCCTTTTGCCCCACCTCCTTTCTCCCTGCTCCGTCAGAGTTCCTTCACATGGGATTTAAGTGTAGACCATATTTCCCTTTTACTGAAAAAAATGAATAGGCTTAATTACTGAGCCTTTCTCAATTATTTAACAACTATGCTAAGTATACAAGCTTAAATTACACCAATGTTCTTCATCTGGTGTTGGATCAATGTTGGTGTTTTAAAAACTTGATATTGAAATTTCAATGAAATTGCAGAAATTTATATTGAAATCAATGAAAATGTAGCTCTAGTGTAAACTAAACAGAAACCAAATGTTAGAACTTGGCTGATCAACTACACATAAAAAAGACTTTGAGACTTCACGTTCTGCAGCAAATTTGCAGCCTTCAAGCAAACCATGACATGTGGCATTGCTGCAATGTACATACTACACGCATGCATGTTAGCATGTGTTGTCTGTCTCTCCATGCTGAGTAGATGCGTATATGATGAAGAGGAAAAGCAGCACATGTGAATAATTGAGCTTTGATTTGTGGCCTAATTTCCAGAGTGTCCCAACATCAGCATTACTGCGGCCCCAGGGACCCTGCAATCTGTCAGTACAGACTGTTCATTACAGCACCTCTGACTCCTCAAGGCTGCTTCACACATAACTATATATTCCCCCTTGCTGCTTCTGAGCCTGCGTAATACATTTACACGGTGCATCATATGAGTAATGGTTGCATTAACAGGATTTAGCCTGGGCTTGCATCAGTTACAAAATAAGACTTTTACTACTGTTTAATGTTTTGCAAATTAGACTCTTCCACATGACTGATTTTGTGGCCAATTTCCTGTGAGCCTTGGGAGGTGAATGGAAAAAAAGGTGTTGCAATTGCTTAGAAACTGTTCAAAAGTTTAAAATTGTTTAATCACTTTTCAATGTACAATTAAAACCACCTGTCTAACGTTCTGTAGGTCCTGCTTGCACCACCAAAACAGCTCTGACCCATTGAGGAATGGACTTCTCAAGACTGGCATTATCTGGCATCTGGCACCAAGACGTTAGCAACAGATACTTTAATTCTTGTAACTTGTGAAGTGAGGCCTTTGTGAATCACATCAAAGAGCCTTGTGGAGCTTTGGTTGCCCATAATCCTGTCACCTTTTCACCAGTTGTACTTTCTTGGAGCACTTTTGGTAGGTACTGACCACTGCATACTGTAAACACATTGCAAGACCTGCCTGATGTTTTAATGATGCTCTGGCCCAGTCATCTAGCCATCAAAATTCAAATCTAGTCTAATCTTAATTATAGAACAGTAATTTTTACAACTGAAGTTGTTGCAAAGCAGCAGAACAGAAATCTAGGACAAAAGATCAAAAACACACAACAAAACCAAAGGTGACTATGGCAAAGAAAAACCCCCTCATAGCTGGAGGAACAGTCTGATCTCAAGGGTAATCCAGGCATATGTGACTAAAATGGCAATTCAGAAATTGTACAATGGGTACTAAATATAGCTCAACATTCATGCATATCCAAGACTTACCAAAGCAACCCAGACATGCAGAAATCAAAATTTTCAACAGAGAACATTACAAAGCAACCAGTACAATTTGCACAGTAACTATGACCTAAACTTAAACAACTTAATCTATCCCTTACCCTTGTAAACATTAAGTCCATCTAATTCTTACCTTTCAACTAACCCTTACAATAACAATGTGAAATTCATACAGTTTCTGCATGTTTCCATTCATTCCTTTTTCCTTTTATAGAAGCTCCATAAGAGTGAAAAGTACCAAGCTGTGCCAAACTGTATCCTGGATTGTTATTAGAAAGAACAAAATGCAGGAGGGTTGTGCAGCTTAAGTTGTTATCAGTTGGGCAGGTGGGCAGTGGCAGATAGGTGACATTGGATCCAGATAACTTTAATATTCTCCATTGTTATTATTCTGTTAAGAACCATTCACATATTCCTTATTATGGTCTTTTTTTCTGGTTTCTTATTTTTTCTACCCAATATTTGAAATGTGTGAAGGTGTACAAAATCAGCAGATTAGAATATCTGTTGTCAGAAATATCTTTACATCCCCATAATATGATGGAATATGTAATTATGATTATAATGTGTGGAAAGGCAGTGGACTCAATGAACTCAGTGGACAATGCTCTTCATTTTTAAAGCACTGCAGTTTCAACATTCCAGTTAGTCATAAAAAAACATTACACATATGTGAGATGTTTTCTATCAAATGTCCTTCACAATAATTATTAATGATAGATTTCAGAAATGTGATTTGAAGGTGTTTGTATAGGACAGAATGAAAAGTTTCCTTCACATCTTCCCTCAGATCAACCGAAGAAAGGCACCAGAGGGAGGGTAATGTAAAGGTCAATCAGCACTGATCTTAGACCAGCTGATAGACACAGACAGATGCACAACATGGCACAGCCGACTGCTCTCAGAACATCACAAAGCATCATTATTGATCTTGGCCCAGGAAGCCATCATCTAAAGGATCTAAAACATCTACTCTTCTCACCAGTCAGTTGTGCAAACAGAATTCTAATCAAGAATTCAAGGTGAAAGCTGTTGAATATGCAGGTGACAAATGCTTTCACTAACATATTTGCCAATACACATACATTTATAATGTCTAGATCTAAATGATGAAATGCAAAAACCTTATATATACAAACAGGCAACTTTACAGCAAAATGAAAAAACTTCTTTGTATTTCTGTGCATCCACTCATATTTTGACACAGTGTAAAGAAAAACAGACAGATTAATTTGCTTGTGGGGTGGGTAGCTAACAACAATGGTTCAAAAAGAAATGAATCAAAAACCAGCGACAGGGTGTCAGGCACCCAATTTGGCAAAACCAACTTGCAATGGACAGAAGTGATTATATTTTGGTGGCACACAGATGGCAATAGAAATCTGTGATACCTGTGAACCACCACCCGGGGAATGGGGCGCGGCCACAAAGAATTAGCACAAGGGGACACACAAAACACAGAGTGGAGTAACTTTACTTACACATAACCCCAACACAAACACCAGCATAAATGCTGGCAACACCAACATGCTCCCGCAGCCTTCATCCTCTGTTCTCAGTCCTCCCTGTGTAAGGATGGGGAGCTAAGGTTGGTATCACCTGATCACCGCCACCCGACCACTTCACCGCCACATACCATAAATAGTCATGCTGGAAGAAAGAAAGTATCTGTTCATCTTAAAAATATGGGCTCATCCATCAAACACAGTTTTGGACTTGCATGGCTGCTCCTGGAAAAGGTGTGCATTCTTCTTCTTCATCACCATTTTTTAATGATGATGTAATTCATAATGGTAGCAGCAGTATGAATTTAGAAGTCTATGGAAAGTCAGTCTGCCAGTGTACAGAGAAATGCATCAAAATAATCAGGAGAAACTTTATCATGCCTTATGACACAAAAACTTCATCAGGGGAAGTGAGTTGACTGGCCAAGTCATCAACACAACTGAGCTGCATTTCACCTCCTGAGGAGACTGAACCACCTATACCAAACAGAAGAAGCTGCAGTAAATGTCAGGAAAAGCATCGTATGGGAGAATGTAAAGGACTGGTGATGTCTGTGGATCACCAGCTTAATGCATGTATTGAACACAATGACCATATAGCTAAATATTATATAATTAAAGAAAAGAAAAAGTTAATTTTGTACCATAGCTATCATGTTCTGTGAGTGATCAATGGTTGGTATGGCCCCGTCAAGGGGATTGGAATGTTCAGTGTAGAATGTTCAGCTTCAAATGTGATGCAGCAATCAGTTTCAATTCCATTAGTTCATCTAACCTGCTTCTCACAGCAAAAGGTGCCTTCATACAACACTGCTGAAACACAGCAACACTTGTGTTTTGGTGCCTACACGGTAATCAATACAATGCTTGTTCATATGACTTTAAATATAGTCATATGTATATGCACTTAAACTGGCATGACTTTAGGCTAATTGCTTACCAAACAAACCAGTATACAAAGACACACTGTGCCAAGCTGCTGCACAATGAAGTGAATTAGACAGAAATGACAAAGAATACACTGCACCAATTAGCCTAGCTTGCCTATCTTAGATTTTCATTTTTAGTTAACCTGTGTCTGCACATGCTTGTTTCTATTGGTGGATGGCCCTCTATACCAGAGTTCTTTGTTGTTCAGTTTTGGCTTCTTTTGCATACATACAAGTTTTTAGTCCAACAGAGGTGACATAGTGTAGTCTATAATACTCAATCAGCCTGTACTACATAGGCACTCTTTATCAATGTAAATTTGTTCCACACATGCTCATGTAGGCTTTATGTGAACTCTTTTAAACTCCGTGATTAAAGTACCCTTGCTGCTGATAATTTTACCATCTATTCACATAATTAGAACAACATTTTTTACATCAAATTCAGAATGTGGTGATTTATCACACTGTAAACTCTGGAATTTCAAAAGAGTGTGATTTTCCATTCTACCTTAATTGTTGCAGAAGCTACAGGTGGCAGAATGTATCTGTGACATTATTGTAAGGTGGATTATGAGCTTCAATCTATACGGTAAGCTCACATCAACCATTGTGCATTGTTTTTAACTTCAAATGATTTTTTAAAATATCTTTGATCAGACAGATCCAGTGAATACATTAACCAGTTATGAAATGTCATAAATTAATTAAACTGGGTTAGAATTTATTATTATAATTCTATAATAATAATAATAATTCAAAAACAGAATTCTTCATCTGATCTTATCTGCACAGTTACTGATTGTAAAGCTCCCTTGGGTATCTAGAAAGGCACTATTTAAATGTAAATTCAATCATACATTCACTCATTCATGTTTAGATTCTCATAAAGCGCAAGGTGGCATCTGCTTTCAAAGTCCTGCTCTTTAAGAAAAAGCGATAATGGACTGAATCAAGTTTAAAGAATAAAGAGCCAATCACCTTGCTGGTTATGCTGAGAGTGCGGCACTAGTGAGGAAGTGTGCAAGTGTGGGAGCCAGAACCTGTATGTATGCATTTAAAACGTCCACCCAAATATCTGTAATTCTCTTTGGAACCCAACACTGGAACATCTTAACCTGGAGAAATGTCTCAGATACAAAACTTAAGTGAGGAGGGTGCATCAGGTGCTCATTAGGCTGTCAGGTAAGACATTATTCTAAGAGTTAGTTAGTCAGCTATGGTCACAAACAATAGAGATGGAATTTATGTATGTAGGATGCTGTGTGTGGATGAGTATGCAATCCTGTAAGTATAACAAAATAAAACTGAAATTTTGTTTGGTTATCTGTTATTCAAGATCACTCACAACATATTCAGTGTTTGTACAGATCTGTGTGATTTATTTTCTTAGTTCACTGGTGATCTGTACAAGGACAACTCACACTCCTGACATTTCTCAAGTGTTTGCAGCCTCCTCACCATGGCCCTCGAAAAACATTTGTAGTGTTTCAGCTTGACAATCGTCTTGATTTCTTAAGGTTTGATGTCAAATATTTTAGAGTTGTAAAAAACACTGGAAAGGAACTAGTTGAAAGGAATAGTCACATTTTAAATAGAACCACAGCAGAGTGAGAAGATGTCTAAAACTTAGCACCTAGCATTTCTTCTGAAATCAAGGGTATTTATTTTAAGAATCCAATATCCATACTTCTTGGGCAGTTACATGTTGTATTGTAGGCTTCATATCTCAAGATCAGAGTAACGTATAGACACGATACACATACCATAACAAACTCAATCATTGTGTGACTGTCAAACTATAGAGTTTCTGTGAGCTTGGAAAACATAGATTTCACTCATTTTCAACTGAATGAAATCCCAGATTATATGCCAAAGGAGCCTTTCGGTGCATGTTTACTGCACTGCCCCATAGACATGCTCAAAGACTGATCAGTGAGAGTGAGTGGGTTATTAGATATTGGGTTATAGAAGAAAATGAGAAGAAAAGACTCTGGATAATAACTGAAAAAGCTTCTGAGATGTAAAGTGTTTTTTAGTTCTTATAAGGAAAAAACAAAAAAACAAAAAAAAAAACTCAAAACCTTGTAGACGCAAGCACATTTTTGATGAAAACACATATTCATAGAAATATCTCCTATAAATACATTTTTAAAAAATGGTGAATAGAAGTACATCAAACTACAAAAACATCCTGCAAACTAGTCTTAGGTTCTAACAGTGGAAAAGTGACATGAGAAGGATATGATTGCATTCAGCCACAAAAGGGCAGCAGTGCATTAGTGAAGTTAGGGAGATTATACAAGGTGTGCTTGCAGAACATCAGAATTGGGTTGTGCACCAATATTGTGGCACTAAATAAAACCATGATAACCAAACTCTTCAGGTAGTTAAGGTAGTTCAGGTGGCAAGAAAAAAAAGGCAAAACAGAAAAGTATATAAAATGCTACATAGTGGATGGATACACTGCAATATAGATTGGGTAGAAAAGTGTAACAGTGCAGAATGGCGCCCACAAATTAGGTAATACCACATAATACTGAATAACACCATGATGTAATTAAACATAGGCAGTTAATATGGCACAATACACAGTATTGTCAAAGTATTTATTAATGAACTTTGTTTAGAAATACCAAAGTGAAGTGACAAGAATGTGTAAAGAGTGAAAAGACTACATCAACTTCCTGAGGGTATTATTTGACTGTAGGATATGTAAAATTGTTAAATAGGTCTTTTTCTTATCTGGATTTTAAGAAAGCATTGCTTGTTCTGGGTTTGGCCTTGGGCTGTAGAATGAAGAGGCTGAATCACACCTGCTTAAGCACAGCAGCAGCAGCACTAGGCCAGCACCCTTTACACAGCGAGTGTACCAAAGCAGACTCGTTCTGCACCCAGGGAAAAAAATCAGGGCGAAACTAAATCTACTCTCATTCCCCCTCACTGAGGGCTTACTTAACCTCACTAGAACACTTCTGATTAAAATGTAAAGGCTGTTCTGAGCAGCCTTCTGCTTTCTTGCTGTGATTAGCTGCAGGAAGGCACTGTAAGTGGGGGAGTAAAGTGATTGAAGACTACCTTATGCCTCTACAGTCCAAGAAAGTGTGGCTAGGGCTGCACTAATGCCTATAAGCTTTATTGAACTGTATCATGGAAGAAAACGTGGTGTACACACCAATGAGTGTATATTAAAGATGAAGAGTGCATCTTCTCTCAAAAGGAAAGTGACCATAGGCTAGCACCTCTGCTGGCTGGTTGCAGTATGGTGATTAACACCTATTCCCATTCACTTCAAAGGCAAACCTGCCCATATTTTTTCTCATTTTCCCAACAGTTTTCCATGTGCTAACATTTACACTTTTTTTCATCTAGAAATAGTTTATTTTAAAATTATTCAGCTTTATTCATAAAACCCAGCGTTATCATAAGAAGGTGGTCACAGGCTTTTGTGGAGTGCAGGTGGGTCTCTCCAAATGTGGAGGTGAGTCTGCCACTGACTGGTCTCTACTGCACAGACTTTGGTTGCAGATTTAACAAAATGGCAAACAAATTTTGCTTCATTTTTGTAGAACAGAGGGACTGGAACGACATTGTTCTCCTTTAATATTCAGTCATTGGTACACAGAAGTAGAGACGGCAGAGAAACAGACAATAAGGAAAAGGACAGACCATCAAAAACTGTACAGGAGGGAAACACTGACATTTTTGTTGTTACACAAAAACCTCTGTCTTTGTCTGATAGTATCTTTCCCATTTGTGAATGTTTATGGGATATAATACCAACTATTTGGCTTAGAATCAGCATTTGTAGCAACAGTTTGGTGATACACAACCTAGCTAATGCTAACCCAGCAAAAGTTAATTAGTTGCCATGACTGCTCTCTCTAATATCTTCTCTTGTCAGTCACTGAACTTCAGTAGAATCAGTGTAAATGAAAGCTCCTCTTGTCAGTTGCTGTAATTCAGTAGAATCAGTTTAAACAGAAGCTCCTCTTTCACTACATACACCTTGTTATGAATAAACTTTTCCTATTAAATGTTCTTCTGTATCAATTATCTATAGCCTGTGACAGTCTGAGAAAACTCTGACAAGCCAGGATGTTAGTTAGAAACAGGATTTAACACATAAATAGCCTTTATATACCTAATTAAAAAGAGAGAAAAATAGATCATATCTGTGGCTATAGGAAAGATATTTCTCAGATCTTGTACTTCATTAAATTTTAAAACATAACAAAATGTTGTACACAAAACCTGAAGACCTACAAATCCAATATTACCCAGAAAACATTAGAAATACATTAGTAATTTCACCACCATCAGAAGCAAATATCCCAATATCCTCAATATTATCAAACTCACTGATTTTCATTCAACGCTATAAAACACAGCATTCACCAACAAACACTAAGAAACATTAACAATTTTCCACATAATGTTCACATTCACAATGAATATAATTCATTACATCTCTCTACCTCTTCTCTTGAGCTCCCCTGCCACCCATTCAGAGGCTGACTTCTGGCTCCCCTGGCACCCCTTCAGAGGTTAAGCTTGGGTTCCCCTTCCACCCCATCAGACACAAACCTCTGGCTCCCCTGCCACATTTTTATACTGGCTGCCCACTTTTCTGGTACTTGGAATAGTAAGTAATTATGGTCGTGCAGTAATTAATTATGCTGTGGTCTGGTGGATAGGGAACTGGCCTTGTGACTGGAAGTTTGCTGGTTCAAATCCCTGAACAAGCAGGTTATGAAGTGCCCTTAAGCAAAGCACTGAACTCTCCAGCTCCCCAGGTGCTGCGAATAGGGCTACCTACCACTCTGGGCATGTGTGCTCACTGTCCCCTGGTGTTTGACGTCACTAGTGTGTATGTGTGTATCACTGTGTGAGGATGAGTAAAATGCGGAGGATTCATTCCCGTGTGCACAACACAGTGGGTTAAAAAAGTATAATTTCTATTACTATGTGGTGGTACATTGACTTCTTATTGATAACGTATGAGTAGTTTGACCAAAGGAGCATGAGTCTTCCCTTGTGAGCCTGGTTCCTTCCAAGGTTTCCTGCTTCATCTTTGAGGAGGTTTCTCTTTCAACTGTTGCTTTTTGGCTTGTTTCATGAGTTGTTGGTTTGAGACATTAGTTGAAAAAATAAAATAAATATCATTTGACTTGATTAAACACCAACAAACTGCACATTATCCAACAAAATTATTAAATATTATCAACAATCATTCATTCACATTCATACAAACACAAATTACCCATGACCACCCTGTCACATATTAAACCTGTCTATCTCCTGTATTCTCATCTCATCTTTGTCTTGTGTTTTCCCCATGTGCTTCTAGGATATGATAGGATAGGATAGGATAGCACATTTGTTTTGTTTTGGTCCTGTCTCCGCCTTTTGTTCCTCCCATTCCCATCTGTGTCTCATTATTAACCCTGCCCATTGGTTATGCAGTTTCCAGGTGCATCAAATATTCTCACTGTATTTAAGACCCACTGTTTCAGTCTGTCCTCATCAGTCCTTTGTTGGTTTCTTTGGTGATTGTGTTGGTTTGTCTGTTTCCATGTGGTTGGTCATTTACCAGAGTTCCAGTCAGTTTGTTGGTGGTTATGTCAGTTTATTTTTTTGTATTCTGTTTGGTGCTTTATTATATTAAATCCAAAAACCTTGCATGTAGATCTGCCACCTTATCCACACATCAAAACCATTCACCAGGAAATTCCAAATAAACCCAATAATCTCCACTATAACAGAGGGTTCTGCTTGTCTTTTCTCACATTAATTCCAAGGTTTATCAACCAAAGTTTCTGAGACTTGGTCCTTGTGCAAAGCCACAGACTCTGGTCACAGGGAACTAATCTGTCTTCTCACAAATGAACCTCCCATAACTGATGAGGGCACAACATCAATAATTCACCCATACATCTGATTCTCCAATCAGATTAATGACCGGGCCAAACCAAATGCAGTCTTTTGGGCTGAAATCAGAGTCTGACTAGTAGATGTTATTTAATATGAGAAAACTTTTAAGACTGCTTCCGATCACTTGAATATGGCCACTTGAACAAATCTCTGATTGAAAAAGAACATATCTGTACCAATCGTCACTTTATCCCCAAACTCAGCAGACTAAAGCCAAAGGATAAATCATGGTGATAATCAGGATACAGTTTGTGCGACCCAAACTTAAATTTACAAATGAACATTGACTGTGAGCAATGCAGGTGATCAATCTTTTTTCTTTAGGTCAAAACACAGCAACAGGCCACCAGATAAAGAATGAGGAAAAGAATGTTGTTCTTCCTGTTTGAGATTGATAGATATTGACATCAATACTATTGTGATGTTTCTGGCCTTGTGGCTTGATGCTTCACAGGTCAATATCTCCTCATCTCCTTTCTAAAGAGTCAAAACTGCAAGAACCTTGGACATAAAAAAGCAAGACCTCAGCAAATAGCTGGGCATTGTGACAATGATTGCTAGCAAAGGCAAGTACTACAGCAGGCAGATGAGGAGGTTTGGCACAAATGCTAAGTGTTAATTACTTATTGATCCAATTTAGCTGATGATTTCCTAAAACGTTCAAAGAAGCCAAGGTGTAAGATACACTGGATGAGTGAGTATCATTGAATTGTTGCACTCTTTATCTCTACAGTGAGAGGGCATCCATTGGGAAACCACTGTAACTCTTATTTAGCAGCATAGCCTTTGGCATCAAACTCAGAAGCAGCCTATTCCACTGCCCTGCAGGCTTGCTGAGTCTTCTACGCTGGATCATCTCTGATGCCTTTGAAAGTTCCCCTGGAATGCCCGATGCCCTTATCCACTCTGTTTGGGTCCTCAGATCCTTTGATCATCCTACAGATTGCACTCATGCCTTGAAATGTAAGACATACTTCTTTTTTTCTGGTGTTATTTCACACTTCATCTCATTCTCCTTCACCTTGTCATGAACCAGTGCTCACCTTTTGGTAGCCTAAATATCTACTATCAGTTCCTTGCAACAAGAGAGAAGAAGATCTCTGAATTGGAGATTAAGCATATAAGGTGTAGAGGTGTAGAACTCATGGTATCTTAGGTGTGGAAGTGCAAGCATTACAGTATGTAATAACAGCTATACAAAGGTTGACTGAAAACTCAATGAACCCAATGATCAAAAGGGACCCCTGCCCTGCCCACACACCCCTGGACAATATGAAACTCATGAAAATCTGTTTTTCCCAATAGTAGTATGCAGGGCTAGGTCAGCTCATCACAAAATGCTACCAGCTCTGGTAGGGTCCAAGGTTGCATGTGCTTCCTCCAAAACCATTTTCAACCTGCCAATAACATAAAAAAATACAATGCATTGGAAAGAAATGCACTGGAAAAAGAATACTAACTGTAAGTTTTGTTACATCAGTTAAATCTTCAAACACAAGATCCACACAAGGTTTCACAACTCGGGAATATACATGATCCACATATCATGATGAACAGCAAGACTTACCCACTCTAACCATGGTCTCAACATTGTGTGATGAATTATCAACAAGTAATCCAGCTCAGCTAAAATATATATATATATACATAACATCTAATGAAATTTGGATTTAAATACATGAAATAACTAATGATAAATAATATTTTCAACTCACAAAAATACTCTAGGTGATCAATTTGCAACAGGATATCTGTTCCCAAATAAAAAAGTTTTTTTATTAAAATGTGGTCAAATTCATACAAATGTTTAAAATCTGTTCATCTCAATTGAAGACAAGTATCTTAGGTTCTCCTGGCATCTGGCATGTGTGTAATTTTAAATACTTTTAAATTAGTATTGTAAACTACAAAAACAAAATTAGCCTAGGGTTCTAAAGGTTAAAATTGAAATATAAACAATACATATTTTTCAGGTATAGATTGCCCTTTTTACAACAAAGTCTCATGTACATATGGAAAATTTGAAGGAGTTTGTAAGGGAAAGTCATTAAAACTCTGGTAAGCCAGCAATGTTTTGTTCAACATTATCATACCCACTGTATAACTGAGGTTTTTCCTGATCAGATACAACCAGACATAAACAACATGCAACGTCTGCCAAGTTTACATTGTTAAAATAGTGCTACCCAGTCCCTTGGCCAATTTACACTGCACATGCATGTGCATGCACAAATCAGGCAGGGATTGCAAATCAGGTAGTGACAGCTAGCATCTCATGAGTTATGACTGAAGTAGGGGGGCATCCTACCAATCTAAGAGATCTGTTATACTTTCTTGGACATCCTGGCCATACTTGGAGACTCAATTTCAAAATATGTTCGTTGGAAACACTGCATTCTTATGGCAACTTGGAGGCTTGAGGCTATGCAATTTTGTTGTTTTCACATACCTGGGTCAGGAGAATTGGAGACTTCTCAGGACGGGCCGAGCCTGTCCATGGCCCTTTGATTCCGTGCTTGTGACAAGCAATTATGTAGCATACAAATATGCAAATCAACAGACAAAATGTAGAATTCAAGATGTTACTGATTTTAGCTAGGTCATGTACATTTGTCCAGTGGCAATACATGAGTCTGTGTCAGAAAAGTCTATAGGAGATTACCTTTACCAAATAACTAGGATGCATACAGCAGTTGGTATGATGGAGTGATTAACAACACCATTGCCTCATGCATGGTAGACTAGGGTTTGATTCCCTGGCTGGGCAAGCACACCACGTTACACCAATAACAGTCCTTGGACTTTTAACACTATATTCTACCTGTCTTGACCAATCAGCTGCACTTAGAATAAAGGGATAATTGTGCATGCCATTTTGTCCAGCCATTCAATCAAAGCTACCACCACACTTTGTGCACACTTGGTTGTGTATATGTGTTGCACAATGGTAGATTCACCCTGAGATCCAAACCCAGACACTCACAAGTCATCATCCATCTCTTGTTGGCCAGATCAATGATGTTAATGCCATTATCCATCTGCAGCATGCCACCTAATCTTTTATTTAGCAATGGGGAGGTCCAAACTCATTCATCACTTGCAATATGTTACATTAGCTGCTCATCAGTTGACTTTTCTGCTCTGCTCATTTATTCCCCTCTTCAGTAATAATCATCAAATCTTCTCTGATCAATAAGTCATATTCTCTGTAGTGCAAAGGACCTACCTGACAACAATCTTTCCTCTATTATTACTGTTATTATTGTGTTGTTTCTGTGTTGTATTGTATGTTGGAAAAATGAAGCTTGGCTATACACGTTAGCCTGTGTACGAGTAGTTGCACCCTTGTGGGCCACTAAAAAGATGCATTTCGAAGCACTATCCTTCTGCTCACTCCCTGTGACAAGCTAATTTGATCTAATATAAATTCACCCTGTAAAAATGTAGGAGAACAGTCACAGAATGATATCATTATTGCTCGTAGGGGTGAAATAACAAAAAAATTTAAACCCTGGGCTTCTCTCTCCGTCCGTGAAATAGGAAAGGCAGACAGGCATGGGTTTAATAACTGCTATTAAACATGCATTTAATTGGTCCTGTAAGACACACACACTTACAGTAATTAGCCTTATATGCTACAATAACAGTTCTGACATAGATCATCAACTGTGCAAGAGAGATACACATACAGACCAGCAATATTACATTAACTTTATACCAGAATTGCAAATACAGCGCTCTAGGTAATGACCTGAGTATACAACTGCCATTGATTAAAAGCTTGGCCTCACAGACTAAGCACAAAGCACTTGGGTCTCATTCAACTAGGAAACATAATGTATGTTTTGGGCAAAATTACATTATTCTTATCCAATTTTAATGTGACTTACAAGGAGGGTGTACTCATGTTGTGGCATTTAAATAGCTAAATTCTATGCAGTACCAATATTAGCCAGCGTTGTTGTTGAGAGTCTTCATTAGGCTTGTGTGCAAAATTACAACTCAAAGGGGTTCTGGAGACAGGTTTACCCCTGAGGCAGAACAAACACAATTGGTTCAGAAAATAACCAGTTAAAATAAGTAGTAGGCAGAGCTTTCTGCTCCACAGGGCATTATGTGTGAATGTACTGCATAAAAGGTGTGCAGTTCCGTTTGAGATTTTGTTGGATTTTTTGTTGTTAGCTACCTAGCTTTACTTTCCAGGCAGTTTTCAGAGAAACCAACAACGTATAAAAATAATTTCTTAAAAGCAGACAACAAAGACTCAAACTGAATTGTAGACCTTTCACTCACATATAAAGCTCAGAGGAGCAGAAACACATTTCTGAAGCTGCACCTCTTGGTTATTTTAATTGGTTGTTCTCTAAACCAACTGCATTTGTTCTGCTTCCAGAATTGTTTTGAGTACTGATTTTGCACAGTCTTGCACACAGCTAATCTGACCCATCAGAATAAGACATAAAAGAGTAAATTAAAGCTTAATTCTATTGTTAATGAAATCTAATGCAAAATGTATATGCATTAAAATGGGACTGCCTTGAACAGTACCATAATTCAGTATCATAATGCACCTATGACTCAAATACAACATTTGTACTTATGCTTTAGTGTTTTTTAGTGTTTAGCCAAAAATGATAGTGGAGAAGCAGCCTAATATAAATGTTCCAAAATTCGCATCAAAATACCTCAATAGAATTTTGTTGAAATGTGAGGTTTCATGATGCCATTAAGCACTTCCCAAAGAACCCTAATAATGGACTCCTCAGGATCCAATCTATTGGATTGAAACTGGGATCAATACAGCCAAGATCAATCAGGAATCACCTGGCATGATGATGAGTCTTTGATTTGTCTGTTTACTTTTATCAGTTTCTTTTTCTTTCTTTTTTTGACAAAACAAATTCTGAAACATTTGAAATATTTTTCAAGACTGGTACCAAAATAATTAAATTGAATTTTGATGAAATGTGTTCACAACACTCAAACACTTCCCAAGGAATCCTAATAATATGTCTGTCCAGATATGATCCATTGGCCTATTTAAATCCCAATCAACTTTTGTGGCTATAACAGCAGTAATATAAATACAGGTTGTGTTAACACTTGTTGTCATGGCAGACAGGGGGTTAAGATTGTAACAAAGTAAGTAAATAGTGCTCAAATCAGCCTTGGATAAGTTTAATGTGTATAGAGTGCTGTGGTTGTATGGCGCTGAACATCAGTGGTAGGTAAGGACCATTGCATACCAGGAACACGAAACAAGACATGTCTGATGCTTTGGAGTCATTCTGACCCAGTTTTCTATTAATCACAATATAGATCAGATCCTTATTGTCCATTTTCCAGCTTCCAACAAGAACTGCTCAGTCCAATGAAAACATTGTATCTCCATTTTAAGCTTTCTCCATGGTTTGAACCCTGTAGCTGTTTTGTACAATGTGTAAAATATTTCTGGCAGAACAGACCAATATACATGCCCAAAAATGAGTAAAATAAACTTTAATTTAACTTCAATTTTAAGTTCTGTTCAAAGTTAAAAGTCTTTTTTTTTTACTTCTCCTCTAAAGTTGCCTTTTTGGCGATATCTTTTTCATACAACAACAACAATATTCACATGCCCTAATCAATGTTTTTCACTTCACCCTACAGTGGTACTAATGCTATGGCTGATTGGTATATCAGCCAGTAGAACAGTGTGCCTGAGGGTTCATTTCAGTAGAATAGGTTAGTTGAATCATTTAGCATTAGATTCAAGTGATTAGATTAGATTAATCACAAATCAAGGCAATTTATTTTCTGATTTACATTAATGCACAGAACCATACAGAGACCAGTCTTCACCCTTCATTTAATGTAATTTTGTTTCCAGTCAAATTGATGGTTAAGTACAACTTTATTTTTGAGTATCCGGGAGGGGAAAAAAGCAGAAACGTATTTAACTGAAAGAGTTTTTAGCCCAAAAGTGTTCATGTAAATCTAGTATCAGATGTTTGAGTGTGTAGATCTCCATGTTTACTAATTTTCCTACGTTCCGGTGTTTCTTCATGAATCCGTCATGAATTTTTCCAAAGTACATTCTTAGCCATTCCTGAACTCCCAATCTATGTAATTCCAAACACTTTTCCTGATGCTATGGTCTGGACTCTGGGATGGTTGGTCCACTCTTCTGAGAACAGCAGCAGCTTCTTTGTTTGGTCTGTCTGTTTGTTTGTCTCAGTAAGAGCTTTTTAATCAGCTCCTCATCTTTTCAGACCCACTGTGATGAGTTTTCTTCTTACAGGGTGATGAAGGAAGTGAAAATCACACATGAAGTTCACAGCAATCATTTAAAGGAATGTGGAGCTGAATGATCATGGAAGTCAATTAGGCTATATTATAGTATTTTAAACACACTAAATAACAATATATTCTTATTGAACCTAAATTGAATAACTGTCAAGCTTGGATCAATATGAGCCAATACTCAGTAATAAAAGCTTTTGCAAAAGTTCTACCAGGAGACTTGAATGCTATGCACTCCCATTTCCTCAACCAATAACCTTCCTCACTTGTTTTTTAAAGGCTTTAACTCACATGCCCCTTTTGCTGCTTTCTCTGCTGCTATCAGTTGGATCCCCTCTATTGCCCAGGGGGTTGGCTCCATTCCTGCCTTCCATTATCATCAGGATTCTCGAGTACCTTATTTTTCAAAACTTAGTCTTATGATGGGGTCAACGCCAAAGACTTTAAATAATGAGTGTTACCTTTCAAATGATAAAATTTTGGTCAGAATTAAACATCAAACTGCAGTGATGCTGACACAGCGGTAGTGTATTAGTGTGTCCACTCACTGTCCTCTCTATTAGACACTCCAGTCTAGTTAATCCACCTGGTAAATGTAAAGTCAGAGACAGAAGCTCATCTGTTTCTGCACAGTTTGCCATGCCCATCTTCTAATCCTTCATAAGTTCTCACAGGACGTTGCTCACAGGACACTGTTGACTAGATATTTCTGGTGGCCCAGCAGTGACATTGAGGGGTTTAAACACTCCATCACAACTGAGGTGTTGAATCCACAAACACCAGAGAAACATACAGTGGGGAAAATAAGTATTTAGTCAGTCACCAACTGTGCAAGTTCTCCCACTTAAAAAGATGAGAGAGGCCGTTAATTGACATCATAGGTAGACCTCAACTATGAGAGACAAAATGTGAAAAAAAAATTGAGAAAATAATTTTGTCTGACTTTTAAAGAATTTATTTGCAAATAATGGTGGAAAATAAGTATTAGGTCAAACGTTTTCACAAGTCTTCACAAGGTTGGCACACACTGTTGCTGGTATGTTGGCCCATTCCTCCATGCAGATCTCCTCTAGAGCAGTGATGTTTTGGGGCTGTCGGCGGGCAACACGGACTTTTAACTCCCTCCAAAGGTTATCGATGGGGTTGAGATCGGAAGACTGGCTAGGCCACTCCAAGACTTTGAAATGTTTCTTACGAAGCCACTCCTTTGTTGCCCTGGCAGTGTGCTTGGGATCATTGTCATGCTGAAAGACCCAGCCACGTTTCATCTTCATTGCCCTTGCTGATGGAAGGAGGTTTGCACCCAAAATCTCACAATACATGGCCCCATTCATTCTTTCATGTACACGGACCAGTCGTCCTGGTCCCTTTGCAGAGAAACAGCCCCAA
Organism: Acestrorhynchus altus; assembly: GCA_034509495.1. Classification (NCBI taxonomy): domain Eukaryota; kingdom Metazoa; phylum Chordata; class Actinopteri; order Characiformes; family Acestrorhynchidae; genus Acestrorhynchus; species Acestrorhynchus altus. Next base: position 16,408,657 of record CM067508.1, on the reverse strand, counting down.
AGCATGATGTTGCCACCCCCATGCTTCACAGTTGGTATGGTGTTCTTTGGATGCAACTCCGCATTCACTGTCCTCCAAACACGACGAGTTGTGTTTTTACCAAATAGTTCTACTTTGGTTTCATCTGACCATATGACATTCTCCCAATACTCTTCTGGAACATCCAAATGCTCTCTAGCAAACTTCAGACGTGCCTGGATATGGACTGGCTTAAGCAGGGGGACACGTCTGGCACTGCAAGATCTGAGTCCCTGGCATCGTAGTGTGTTGCTGATGGTAGCCTTTGTAACATTGGTCCCAGCTTTCTGCAGGTCATTCACTAGATCCCCCCTTGTGGTTCTGGGATTTTTCCTCACCGTTCTTGTGATCATTTTGACCCCACGGGCTGAGATCTTGTGTGGAGCCCCAGATCGAGGGAGATAAGTAGTGGTCTTGTAGGTCTTCCATTTTCTAATTATTGCTCCCACAGTAGATTTCTTCACACCAAGCTGCTTGCCTATTGCAGATTCAGTCTTCCCAGCCTGGTGCAGGTCTACAATTCGGTTTCTGGTGTCCTCCGACAGCTCTTTCGTCTTCACCATAGTGGAGTTTGGAGTGTGACTGTTTGAGGTTGTGGGCAGGTGTCTTTTATACTGTTAACGACTTCAAACAGGTGCCATTAATACAGGTAATGAGTGGGGGAAAGAGGAGCCTCTTAAAAAAGAAGTTACAGGTCTGTGACAGCCAGAAATCTTGCTTGTTTGTAGGTGACCAAATACTTATTTTCCACCATTATTTGCAAATAAATTCTTTAAAAGTCAGACAAAATTATTTTCTCAATTTTTTTTCACATTTTGTCTCTCATAGTTGAGGTCTACCTATGATGTCAATTACAGGCCTCTCTCATCTTTTTAAGTGGGAGAACTTGCACAATTGGTGACTGACTAAATACTTATTTTCCCCACTGTACATAAACACACCACCACCACATCAATGTCACTGCAGTGCTGAGAATGATCCACATAATACCTGCTCTGTGTTGGTCCTTTGGGGTTCCTTACCATTGAAGAACAGGGTGAAAGGATGCTAAAAAACTATGCAGAGAAACAGATGGACTACAGTCTGTAATTATATAAAGTGTTCCTTTATTTTCAGCGTAGATGAAAAACTAGATAGTGTAGAAATGAAATAAGGTGGTCATAATGCTATATCTGGTCTGCGTATATATGGACAAATCATGAAGAATTTATATTGATTTATGGTAGTGTACAATACAATGTAAATATCAACTGCCATATTCACATTATGTATAAAGAAAATTCAGATACAACAGTAATTTAATTGATATCACTTCTGTTGCACAAAGATATGACAAATATATTTGAAAAATTATATATGCTAAATGCAAGATTCTGAAAGAGCTGCTGGAAATGGATCACTGCTGGACACTGCAGGCCGGCCCACTGACCACAGACACACAGCTCAGCAGCTCCATGACGTGAATCATGACACTGCATGCTCAGCCAGACAGAATACCATGCTGAATGGACAGAATACCTATTAGCTGTGAACACATGGACAATTCAGACTTTCCTAGAATATGCTATTGCACTTACACAGCAAAAAATTTCACACACACACACACACACACACACACACACACACACACACACACACACACACACACACACACACACGACTAATCACTCAAATAGGTTAATGATAAGGAAAACCTTTCACATACAGTCATGACACACTTACATAACAACACACTGTATACATACTGTATACACAATAATCTAACCTTCAGAAGCTGAAAATTCATGAACTACAAGATGATTTACTTTGCTTTAAAAGCTTTTGCCTTAAAATAAGAGCTTCAGAATTATGTTGATAATGTTGATAATGTTGATAACAATACAGCTGTGTAACTATATTAATGTAAAATCCTGTAATATTACTCCACCCCATCAGTCAACACACTTCTTTCAGACAGAAATGCATTTAGAGGGTGGTTCTGAGTGCAAATTACACTTTCCAACTGTATGGGAGCCAATGCCAATTATTGCATAATGTTGCTTTAACACACTAATCAGTGTAACCCATTAAATATTAAGATCAACTTTTATAGCCACTGCACTGCTCTATGATGAAATTTAGCCTTGCAGTAAACACACACACACACACACTAGTGACAGTGAGCACATATAGCCATGATGCAGTTTATTGCACTTCACTGCACCACCCCCTCTTCCTGTCAGTCTAGGGAATCAAACTGGCAACATACTGTGGCAATCGTACCATGCCCAACTGTCTAACCATTAAGGTATTCCATGTGATCAATAATCCAGCATTCTAACCAACAACCCAGCACTCCCCTGTAGACAGATCTACAGCATAAACTAAAACTGCAACATCTGAATTGGAATGTGCAAATTAGTTGTTCCACTGAACTATCGCTTTAAGCTGTCACATGACACATCACATAAACCCCCATCAGTCTTTATCCTTTCATGTTGCAGCTGCAGACGCTGCCAATCACTGACAATGACCTGAAAATGAACCTCACTTTGAATTCAGCATGTAAAATATGCTCATCATAAACCACAGCTAGTCTCTCAGTTCTCTGTGTGAATGGGCTTTGTGCAATGTTTTGGGTCTCCCTCTCTGCTTTATTCTGTCAAGGACTTGACAACTGCTCATATTTCCCATTTAAAGGTGGGGGTGTGGGTGTAACACACAATTTGGTCTGGGAAGGAGAGAGAGGGGAAAGTATTTTATTATCCTCTTTTTCTTCAGCCATTCCCTTCCTCTCTGTACATTTACCTGCCTTTGTCTTTCCCTAATGTCTGGGCAGCAGGTTTTTGTTGGTGACAGTGGTGGTGATTTAGAGCAGTTTGAAGCGAATTGTTTAAAGCTGGATGGAGAGCTCTGCAGATGCCATAAAACTGCAACGCTTGTCAACATCACTCAGGGATGAGTATTTGAGGCAATGGAATAGGCCTGTTTGGATGATAGACAGTTGCCATGGAGATGTGCGTCTGTGTGACTGCTTTATTCTCGACTCTTAAAGGAACAATAACCCTTGAAACACCAACTGAACAAACGCCCCAACAACCTCAACAGTCTCTGATCCCAACAGACCATGCATGTTCTAAACACCAAAAACATCTCCAAAAACAAACTTTAAACTGAACTTTATTTACACCTTAAAATGATTCCAACACCTGGCATTTTTTCCCCCAAAATTCCAACCTTCTGGCATTAAGAAACAATAAAAAAGAAATAAATGTAATTGTTGTAGTCAGTCACAGTTGTCTTTATAGATCAAGTAGAGAAAAAAAATGGAATGACTAAATTCTGAGAAAAATATAAGGGAATAACTCTGGAAAATGCAGTTCTAAAACACCTTCAACAGATTAAACCTGATCATTAGTTTTTAAATTTAAATTTAAAATAGAGTGCTCACACCGTGGGGAGCATTACATAAATGATTGCTCAAACAAGAGAGATATTGGTTGAAACAAAGGAGAGAATTATAAAATGTCTTCAAGAAGGTAAATCATCACACAATGTTACAAAGGTTGTTGGTTGTTGCCAGTCAGCTGTGTCATGAAACCTTCAAGAAAGACATATAATGTCACTCGCATGGCCTGCAAAAGTCCAGATCTCAATTCAGTTGGAAATTGAAGAAAATGGTCAGTGACTAGGCTCCATTCTGCAAAGCTGATCTGGCAAATAGCAATAGGAGACAGTTGGAGATTGATTTCTGACGAATAGTGAAGTCTATATTAGTTAAGTCATCAGTTCATCAGTTCAATTCATGTCTCAGAAAATTCAAGCTTTGTAAAAGCCAGAGGTGGTGCAACAATAAGTATTAATGCTGCAGTGTTTTCTCATGATCCTCATGATTAAAATCTCACGATCACAATATTTTCCTCATCATTTTATTCCTCTACTTCATTTTATTCCTCTACTGATCTAAAAACACAATTGTGATTTACTATAACAGTTATATTACTCTGTTTTTTATTGTTTATTAAAGCCAGAAGTTTGGAATTTTTAATTATATATAGTTACGTGATTTTTGTATTGTGCTCTGTTTCTCTACAAAAACAACTTCCTCCAAGAGTGAGGAGGATTCCATATTTTTGGTAGGAGTTGTATTTACCTGTTTAATGGTTCATCTTGTCTATGATACAAAGATTAATGTTTTAAAATGGTTCCATATAGTACCAGAATGGGTTACATAATTGGTAGTCAGGTCATCAGCACAAACCCAGCATACTCACTAACCTTACATTCTCATAAAATACTAATGAAACATCCTCCAACACAAAAAAGCAACATTGTCCAATAATCCCAACATAAACCCACAGATCTCCAATGATCCCAAGACAAATAATAGATTCTGAAATGATCATCAAAACAAACCCAACAATACCATCCCAGCATACTACAATAATCACTAACACAAATCCAACAATCTCCAACATTCATCAACACAAATTCTGCATTTCCCCATAATCCTAACACAAATCTGCAGTCCTCTAAAAATGCCAAAACAAAAAGAAATTTCTCAAATAAATCCAACATAACACAGGCCCAACATGCTTTGATAATCCTGATATAAACCTACAAATCTCCATGAATTCCAATGCAAACCTGTGTCAACATTCTCCAACACAAACCCAAAATTCTTAAATATACCAATACAGATGCCATTCTAAAACAAATAACCAACACAAATGCAATGTTGTTTGAAAATCACCAGGACAAGCCCAACAAGCTCCAACACTTACCACCAATTCCAATGTTCCCCACCAATCATCAATACAAAAGTTTCCAATTATCACAACAGAAACCGCAATCTCCGTTCATTACAGCATCCTCTAACAATCACCAACAAAAACCCAATATTTTCCAATTACCAGCCAACCATTCTCCAGCAATTACTAACACAAACCCAGTATTGTCCAACATTCACCATCACAATTCAAATATTCTACAAAAAATTATCAGCACAAATTAAACATTCTCCAAAAATCACAACAAAACAATCCTCAATAATCACCAACAACCCTAACATTTGTAATATTCACAATCACCAAAACACACAAAAATATCTCCAGTATTGACAGCACATTGCCAAAATCTCCAACAATCACCAACACAACATCAATATTCTACAAGAATCACCAACACAAACTCAACCTTCTCCAACAATCATCAATACACACCCTCAAACCTTCAATAATCTCAACTGAGCCAGCAATTTTAACGTTCAACTTTACATTCTCAACTAAACTTCAACAAATTGAATACATTGTAGGACTTAAATACAACATTGTCTGATAAACCCTGAGTTTATAGTGCTCGTTGCATTTTTCTACAGTCTGCTTCATTCTCTACATGAACGTTATGAACCCCTTGCTAACATTAGAACAACCAGATTTACAGGAGATCATTGGATCAGTGTTTTTTCATCTAATAGAGTCAGCCTACCAGCCTATGAGATCAAGTCGTGTCCTAATTACTCACTGAATGTCTCTGACATTCTTGCCTGTGTGGCAGCTTCATACCTTTAGTCACAACATGGCAGCACAGAGAACAAGATTACAGTGTTAAATTTTAATGACTGTTGGGAGATGGATTGCTGAGGGAGGGTGAGAAAAGAGAGATGGGGGAGCCAATTATCCATAGGTTCTGAATCCTATAAGATACTGACACATGAGAAAAGTTTCTTCTCCCAGTGGGCTCTCCATATAGTTGCTGAAGCTGAACCTCAGTCAGGCTCGGACAGACAGACCTGCGGGGGTTGGAGAGACTTTGTGTTGGCAGCCCGGCAGCCTCAGGATCAGCCGGTGTCCTCAACCGGCCAGTGTAATCCATCTCTCAGTGGTGATAGATGAACAGAAACAAGGCAAAGCCCAGGCATCTGTTGTTTCAGTGTCATTGGCAGCAAGGAGCGTATAACTCACACCAAGGAGCAGCAGAGCTAACATTTATAACACTGCCACCTGTCTGCTGTATTAATCACCCTATCCAGCACTATACACATCTCCGCTCAAACTAGAAGCAGTGGCTTGCCAAACAGATGCAGTTTTACCCACATATGTTCATGTATTGTAGATCACATTTTTGCACTGATCTCCAATAGTGATATAGTGTCTTTCAAGTTTGGGAGGAACTAACTTTTCAAACTACTCTTAAAGGGATCGTGCTGTGGAAAATCATATACTCTGTTTCTCTGGAAATAAGTTTTTTTTTTTTCAAAGTTTAAAACTGTTCCATTCACTACCTTTGATCCCCAGTCCAAACAAAAACCTAAAACCTTTAAAATAATGTAATTTACGTGCTTTCTCTGCTGCTTTCAGGTGCAGATGTCACTTGTTTCCCCTTCATGCTACCCACCATCTCTGATTAGGTCCAGCCCTGCCTACTTTATTTTAGACAGTGATATTCATTTCTTTTCACTTTTACATTTTTTACTGGAATACACAAGCTTAAGATGTCTCCATGTGAGTCATTAATGAAGGAAATGTATGACAGACCACATCAAAAACATCAGCAGCATTGCACAAATTGCATATATTACATGTATTCCATCCCCACCCAACCCTGTCAATAATGTGTAAGGGGATCAGAATGGCTCCGTGGTCTAATGTATTAGCACTATCATTTGAGGATCAGAGGTTTGAATCAAAGGTCTCAGGTCATGCTACTTGCCATCAACAGCCAGAGTCTGAGGAATTAGCCATGCTCTCTTTGGGTGGGTAGATGGTGCTTTCTTTCCACATTACTACCAGTGCAATGCTTGTTGTTGGGGGGGGTGTGCACAGGTGTTACTCAGGAGCTGTATTCCTCTGTTCTCAATTTATTGATTTATTGATTTATTGTGCAGCCCAGTACCAATTGCTCCACAGACCGGTACCGGTCCACATCCTGGAACTGGAACTGGACTATTAAGGGGTTTTTTTTCAGACTATGCTTTCAATAAATACAAACATCTTAAAAGCAGGAGTTTTCCACAGAGGTTGAAATATCTTAAACTGTTGTTAATGAGTGTGTGTTTATAGGTCATATCTTTCAAATTACTTTTTTGTAAATTTATAGATAACCTTTACATTACATAATCTTTAAACTTTTTAAAGGTTCTTCACATTCACACATCTCAAAAAGAATTCCTTAGGGACATAAAAGTTGTTCTTTAAGTATGTAAAATTACTCAGCAATGGAGCAAGTAACCTTAAGAAGTTGCAACCTTACCACACATAAATACAATCTGTCTAAAAACTCCATCTGCCCCATACTGCCAGAGAAACAATTCAAGAAATTAAAAACTAAAACATTCATACTGATCATTTGTTACGCCCTAAACAAAGCAACTGGGATTCCCACTAGCATTTGATGTAAATAAAAAATAGTCTGAGGTTGGAAATGGGTGGAGTTACTGTGCTGTCCCCCATTGTGGTCCCCCACAGCTCACTGTTGCCTTGCTGTTGTTTTTCTTCAGGCTGATGGCTCTCAGCACTGCACTGAGACCCCACAATCGATAAGAATCCCCCAGAATTACTCTCCATTTAACAAGCTGTACTGTATCACATCGACAAAACACAGAATCCATGTCAGCGAGCTAACGTTTACCACTAATGTAGTTACGTGTTTATAAGCTAATTTCTGTAATGGAAAATGAGTGCAAACTCAGTCTAGGCCAGTTGCAGATACTAGAGTATAAGCCATGAGGGTGTACGTCTGTCCTGAAGGCTGATTTGCTGAGCAGGGAACCAGAATTAGTGTTAGGCTAGACAACAGCACTACTAAAACAAAAGGTCTGTTGTTAGTGTGTCCTAATCAAAGTCAGAAAGTTGTTGAGAATAGCTTAAGTTGTCTGCCAGCATACACCAGCATGATCAAGCTTTACCAAGCTTGAAAATTCTTAATGACTGCTTGATAATAACTAGTCAACAAGCTTACGCAAACTAGTCATTGTTGACCAGTGTGATCAGGCAGGTCTGCCAGTATGAATATCTTGATCTAGATGAGAGTCATTTGAAGCTCAGTAGATCACACCTCTTGCTACGCAAATATAAGATCAAGTGTTCTAACCAATCCAATGGCTTCTAACCCTTAGACTACAGTTGTATATTTGGATACTCAAACTAATGTTAAGACAATGTAAAAGTGATTCCCGAGGGTGTGAAAGAGAGATGTTCCACTGTCCCCCATTCACTCTAGCCTGAAATATCTGAACTGCATCACAAACCCATAATCAGGTTTATTACATTTTCTAAATGCCCCGTTTGCATGCTTCACTTACCATTTGCATAAAAGCTTCAGGCATCCCTCCTCACATGGAAATAACAGTTAAGGGCTTCTCTATGCTCTCTCTTTCTTACTGCATCACACACATGCTTGTTTGTTTTTATACCGTGTCAGGACAAGTGGGCATTCATACAGTGCTGCTGTGAAGCAGAGTTTTCTGTATTCATACTTTGCAAACAGCTAAATGATTAGTAATTGAAAGACCCTTAAATATAGTCTTATTGTTTCATGTTAATGTTATTGATTCTATAGATATTATGAGTGGTGGGAAAAAGTAACTAAGTTGCATGCAACAAGTAAGTCTCAAGTTTTGACACTCAAGTCCCAAGTCAAAATGGGCAAGTCCAAGCCAAGTCCCAAGTCCTAAACCTTAAGTCATAGTCAAGTCACCAAATGCAATGTCATTTCATTATTTCTTTTTTCTATTAATCTATTTTTTTATCTATTGTCTATAGATTTCTCTTCATTGCTAGAGCTTGTATTCCCTCTGAATGTAGTAATGGGACCTGGAGGGGTTAAATATACCACCATCTGAGTTGTATAGTGCACCTTGGGCCTTGTAAGATTAAAATGGGCTGTTATGTGAATGTGTAAATGTAAACTCATCAGCCTGGTCTCAAAAGGAATCTCCAAATATGTGAGTTTCAGAAATCACACAATGTGTACTAAATATTGGTCCACATTCATGTATATGCACAAATTACTGACACAATCCTGACATACAAAAATTAATTCATTTGAACAAAGAATAGTACAAAGCAACCACTGTAACCTAAACCTAACTTACTCTAACCTTGATCTTAACTATAAAACCTAAACCTAAGCTTTTTTTCAAAGCTTAACCTTAACTAAAATTTGAATGTAATGTAAAGTTAAAATGAAGTTCACAAAAGTTAACCCTAAAGTTCTTTAGTTGACTTAAGTCATTAAATCAACCTAACCCTAAATGAACTCCTAAACACAGCCTCTTAATACTTACCTTTTCTACAGGAATTTCCATCAATTCATTCTTTTTTATTTACTTTAGTAATGAAAACTTTGTTTTGGCTTCTTCTGTTTACATTTAGAGCTGCTTTGTCTGCATTTGGCAAAACAGTATCACCCTTGGATGGTAACAATTGGTGAATTGTAATGTATATACAAAATAATGTGTGAAAATCCTACACATGGAACAAAACTATTGGGGTACATTTTAGTATTCTATGTACATATTTTTATTATCTTCTTGTACTCAGAGCTCATACCTACCTGGAACCCATCTATACATGCATATGAATATCTGGGTTGGGCTATCTCTTGATCTACCTTTTAGTAGAAAGAATAACTTACAATAAGTGAAAATACATCAGAAATGAGTGTACTAATATTTGTACAAAAATCCCTAAATGAGGTTTAGTAGATATTTAGACTATAAATATCAATAAATGTATAAAACTGACCTAAAATGTGACCCAAGTGCTTAGAAAATATATTAGCCTACCATGACACCACCTGATACACCATTGCCTTAACCAAAGATTCAGTTTTGCACAAAAGGTTGGAAGAGTTGTTATCAATTGTTGCATGAACTTCTCTTGTTTTATCCTTACAAAACATTTCGATTAGGTAATGGTGTTTCTGCTGTAAAATTTGCTGGTATAATTTGAAATTCACACGTCCATTAATAATAGGACGTCATCTGATTCCAAGGCAGCAAAGAAACCCCAAATCATAATACATCCACCTCCGTGTTTAACAGTTGAGATGTGTTCATTGTGTTAGAATGCAGTTTCTGTTTGTTTGTTTGTTTTTTACCACACAATGCTTTTCATTTAAACAGTTCTATTTTGGATTGAACTGTCTTCCCCTATCTTCCCAATAGGTTCTGTGCAAACATCAGTTTTTTTCAGAGGGCAGTGACTCTCTACAGAATGTAAACAACTCATCTCTCTTGTCCAGTCCCATATTCTGACAAAAAAAATGGTGGTCAGCGTTGCTGCTCTCTGAGAGTATCTTACTAATTCCCCAAATGTTTCATTAGACCACCTAAAATAGCAGCAGTAGCAAGGACCACTGAGATCCAGACCACCCTGTCTCTGTTGAGTCGCTCATATGAACTTCATCTACAACGTCTTGCCGTTTGTTGATATTAGCATCCGTTAATGATGACAGGAAGCCAGTACAAAGATGGTATTATTGGATTAAGCGGCATATACTCTTTGTGTACATCTCTCTCTCAGCCTCAGGGAAGTGATTCATTATCAGGAATGTGAAGTTGGAGCACAGCATTCTCCAGAGAATGAGCTGCACTCGCTCTTTGACTCAACTCCAAACGCAATAAAGCAACATAAAGAAACAAATCACTCCATATGCATCACATACAGCAGAGAGAGAGAGAGAGAGAGAGAGAGAGAGATGATAAACGGTTGGAGCCCCCTTTGTAGAATTAAAATGAGGGGAAACAAAAGATGAACGCTGAGACTAAGAAAAAAAGAGAGCCAAGAAAAGAAGGATGAAATGGGAAACAAAGAGGACTGAACAGAGAAATAAAAGAGATGGAGATGGAAATGAGAACTGAACTGAAGAAATGAACCCGAATGAGGGACAAAGGGAAAAGAGTAATAAAAAAGAGTAAAAATGTAACAAAGAAAAAAAGGAAAGTTGAAGATAAAAAGGAAGAAAAGTAAGAAAAAGAAAAAGATGGACGAAGGGCTGAGACTAGGATGCTAGGATCTGAGCTATGGGACAGTCTGTCCTCTAATTGCCCCTACAAAGGTATTCTGAGTCTGATCGATAAAAAGAAATGAGAGAGAAAGAGAGAGAGAGAGAGAGATAGAGATGATAAACGGTTGGAGCCCCCGTCTGCTCTTTAGCCTGGATGAAAAAGGACTGTCTCACAAACACACACACACACACACGCACACAGAGTATGTATATATAATGTATATAAAGTGCAAAGAAACACAAGTATGTTTACATCAGATATTAACTGGTTCCATTCCCTTATGATACTGTAATTCACTGTTTCTCACTGTTACTCAGTGTTATTCACTCACTTCTATTCAGTCATTAATATTTATTTCAGCTTCTGAATTGCTTTACTGAAGACAACATCCTGCAGCACTGCAGTGTTTAATTTTACAGCAAATGTAACTCTAATCCTGGAGGTTCCTCTCCCTCTGCACAGGTTAGTATTAAACCTGCTCCCAACACCTGATCCATCTACACAAGTAGACAAGACAAGAAGACTGACAAGGAGGGACTGAAACAGAAGGATCTAAATAACTGGACATGATTACCAACACCTGAACTTGATGACACAAGAGACACAACTGGGAATGGATGGACATAGGACATGTGCTCACAAGCACTAGGGGAGATAAACAAAACAAAGAAGATTCCAGAGATGAACAGAACAGGTGCGTGAGTGGGCCCCCCCTCCCGACGCGCAACTCCAGGGCGCATAAACCAACAGTCCTGGGTCTGGCACAGGCGAGGGACCAGAAACCGAACAAGGACAGGAGAGCCTGCGGGAAGTCTGTGCACCGGGCCATAGCAGAAGCAGAACCCGACATTAAGGCTCAGGTGGTTGACACTGCTGAGGCCGCTGTGGCATGGGGACTGAGCTGGACCAGTCCGGTGCACATGGCCTCAAGACTGTCATACATCGGGCATGTCTTTCAGCCCAGACCCCCAGGTGAGCCCAGGTGAGGTGACCCGAGCATGCCACTTGTAACACCTCTTTTTCAACTGCCAGTCTCTGCTGCTTCTGTGAGTTCATGCTGAAGGGTTCGTGGCAGAGTGCAGAATGGCTGCTGGCAAATGTGGACAACCCTGCTACCTCCATAGTCGCTCAGTCTTTCTGTCATGAACAATGAACTTAACTGATGAGACATAACAACAGAAGTCTGTAGGACATAACTGAAGTACTAGCAGAGGTGAGGATTTGATCAATACTCATACAGAAACAAACCAAAACAGAAACAAAACAAACTGACTAAACGCTGATATATAAAGACATGTAGACAAGCAGACACGACACAGAAAGACTGACAATGACCCAGCTGGAACAATATGGGATGGGCAGAGACTGGACATGTGCTCAGAAGCACAAGGGGATATAAACAAAACAAAGATGAGAGAGGAGATGACCAGGACAGGTTCATGAGAGTAAATTAAGAGTATAAATCAACCTTAATTACAGAACCTTGTGAAAGTATTTAAAAAAAAACATTTAAATACACACATTTAAGTAACAGCAAAAAAATTATTAAGCCAATGGGGGTAAATATTTTACTACAGGCACTTTGAATGTATATAGAACCATTACAATGAGTGTAGTTTCTCTTAAGGAGCAAAAGTGACACCTCATTTCTCCACATTCTTTGGAGTTCTGCAGGAGTGAATGCTATCATGACATAATTACGAGTAGATCATTTCACAGAAAGACACTACCAAAACAGAATAACATCAGACAGCTAGCTACGTTGATCTCTCATCATTGAGTCACGAGGCAACACTTAAACTTTAGCACAAAGTGTGGCCTTTGATCCAAATTACTCGAGCTGCTACCGCATCAGTGGAACACCAGCTGCAGCCATCATCCAGACTTTCTAGTGCACTGTTAACATGCTGGCAACTGACCTACTCCAACATACTACTCTATCATTTCCACCCAAGTTGCAGCCCTCATCCAGAATTACTAGTGCAGCATTAGCATGCTGGCTACTGGCCTTGTTAGCATAGTCAGCTCACATCATGTCATCTGAATTACACCCAATACTAACCTAAGGACCTTTTTCTGAGATTCCCTAGCGAAGCAGATGTTACTTCTGTGTGAAAGTCATATAGTATTAAAAGAACACACAACCACCTTCATTGCCTCATTTTTTCAGGATTTTCATTGGTGTTGTTCTTAAAACCACTAAAGCATTCTTCAAACTCTCAATCTCTCTTTTTTAACAATAACAAGCATGTTAATAATCATAGTAGGGATTCGGTCTATAGCCTCCTACATGCTCAGCAGAACCATTTTAGGCTTTACTTGGATTTTTAGAAATATTGATCACCTTTATTCCTTAGTCAATGAATGAGCTGGCACTTGAAACTGGCATGTCTGTCATCTGCCTCTCATTTGTAATTGGTGGATTTGCGTATCCATCTATGTAAAACTGTCCAGTGACAGTTAGTCACTGTCTACTAAGTCACTAAGGACTTTATCAAGCCAAAAAATCCTTCTTTCTTCATTCAGTAGACATCAAACAGAAATTACACTAAAATGGCTTGTAAAAAGTGTACTGCTGCCCAAGCACATTTGAGAGCAGTGACACCAACCAACGAACCTAGACAGCTACAGACCCTGATGGGGTTGAGTTCATATGATGAAGATTACAAAATAAACATTTATATACAATTTATTAATATATTCAGTACTTTGGCTACTCTGGTAAGCCTATCCTAAGTGCAGAGGCTAAATGTATTAAGATGTGTATTACTACGAAGAGGGAATTCAGAACTCAAAAAGTTGTCAAAAAGCTGCTTAAAGTGATTATTAATCAAATAACATTAAGATTGGCTTCTTTACCCCTCTCACACAAACACACACACACACACACACACACACACACACACACACACACACACACACACACACACACACACACACACAGCTCACACACTCAACTTCAGTATCATGTTTTGGAGCTCGGGCTATGTGCTCCAGGGATGGAGTCAAGCCATTGCTCACAGCTGGCAAGCTCTAAAAGGAACTAGCTGTCTCTACTCACCTCCTCACAAACCTTGAATAGAAAGGTCCTGAGCTGGAGGGAATGAGAATATGCCTGTCTTTTTCTTGTGTGAGAATATTCAGTAGAGAAGCCTTTTCACTGTGTGGACAGGAAGCTGAGGGTATCTGAGTTTAAACCATATAGCAACAACTACCTTTGCCTCTCTTTTCTATATAAAGAACAACACGTAACTGGGAACAGCACATTGCTCCTGTGCTTGCAGTAAAAGTACAAATACCATTCATAAATTATTATGGGAGTAAATAAATCTTCAATATGTCTGATGGACTTTACTTTGTTTGTATATAGTTGTGGTGCTGAGGTGGGTGGGATGACACAGTGACACGCATTACTGTGCATCTGAGGGACCAATGAGGGACAATGGGACAATGAGCTAGGTGAGCACATAAAAAGGAGCTCCCCAGCCACACATTGAGAGGGGCTGAGCCTGTGGGGAGGACTGAGAGGGTGATTTATATGGCACTATGCCACCCCTTGTATGCAGGCAATGCCTTTAGCAGCCCTGTATTTTTGTGCGAATGTGTAAATATTTTTGAAGTCACTCCACTCTGGGTCTTTGTGGCCACACCCCCATTCCTTTGGCATGGGTTCACATTGGTTAAAGCCTGGCACCATCCGCAGGGTATGGTTCCATTGGCTGTGAAGTATGGTGTGAGCTCCATTCAGGATTTGTTTCCCTATCCCAGCTGGGGAGTGATGTGAGTGGTGTGCTGTGCTGTCTGGGTTCATATTGTGTTTGTTTTATTACAAAACAATATAATGACAAACATGTAGGACATATCTGCTGATTCCTCCTTTGCTTTGGAGAATCATCTCTTGGTCAAGTTGCAGTCCATGTTCTACTTAGATACAGTGTTATTCCTGGGTTGTAGTCTCCCAAAGGTGCTGCCCTCTGTATGGACTCAGGTAAGATCAGGGGTATAAAAGTTGACCACATCATTCCTCTAATAAGACAAGTTCAGTCCTTCTTGGGGTCCAACAAATTCCGAATATAATTAGCAGCACCATTACTGTCCCTAACCTTAAAGACCCCCAGGGCCCTTCTGCTGGTCCCACAGAGGCCCTACTTTGGCGCTATATCATTTGGGGTGTCCTATAGGCTAAGATCGAAACATTCCCAAACCAGTGCCTGGTCAGTCATCCTACCTCCATCCACTGGGCTATAACCAAAAGCCATCCAGAAGAGCCTGACCCACGAGAGGGTAGTCCTCTGATTGTCAGTACACATGCCATGAAGGTCCTGAAAAAGACATTCTTCAATGGGGAGACTGGAGTTTCTCCTGGAACACTTCTGCTAGCAAGGGAATGAATTAAAGACACTGTAAGATTTTTCATCTTTGTGAGGTGTGCACAAATGACAAGGCACCCAGTCCCAACCACTGGACTCCTACAACCATTGTGTGCAGGGCTCCCATGCCCTGAGGATCAGTCCCCCTCACACCCACATATTGGGAGGTGCCCTGGCATTTATGGTCCCGCACTGTTTGCTGGATGTGTGGAAAATCAGGGACCATGCTCGAGTCCTGGTGATTGGAATGGTATTGCTCTGAGGAACACTTCTGGGTTCCCGTAAAAAAAGATCCTGGACCTCTCTCTGATCCGGGACTTCAGGCATGATTGTGTGGCTGGCTTGGGGTCATAGGTGGTGCCCTGAGGAAGAACCTGTACTTACATCCATTTTTTGCACTTGTAGTTATTTAGAGTATTAGTTAACTTGTAGTTAACTCTACTTCCTATATTAAGAGCTGTTTTTCCTGTTGTCCCATTTTACAGGACCTAGTGTACAAAATTGCACTTCACACTATGAAACCAGCCCTTCTCGAAGTGCTGTGATGCTGACCGTGAGACTTTTATTTGAGTGATTATAATGCACTGCAACCAGTTAATTCCTTTGAATTTTTTTGTTTTGTTGTTTTGTTTTTTATGTGAGGAAAAAAATAGACGAAATTTTACAGAAACAGAAACATTTTAAACATTCTGATATGTTTTCACAAATTTTCCTCATATATTCAGCAAACTCAAAAGGAACTACTTCTCTCCCTGTAGGAAGGTGTCTCAGGTTTCTGTGGTACCAGGTTTCTTAGCCAATGTGGTAGAATGTACTTTCTCTGGGTGTCCAGCTCAGTTGCTCACTGTCTTCAAACACCAACTGAGGACCATCTTTTAACACTAATTTTGCTCTTATTAAAGAGGTGTGATTGTACTAATGGGTCCCACTTTGGTTTCTTTGACACTTAGGCACAGTTTTGTGTTCATAAAATGCATGCATATACCACTGGGTATTACCTCAAGAAATTCATAAACTTTTGCATGAAGATATGAGATATTTTCATACATATTTCATGACTCAGAGCTCCCATCCACGTGCACTGTTCTGTCAAACCCACAACCCAGCCTGTAATGCACGGGGAAGAAAAGTTAAGAATGCAGCATCACAGCCATAGAAACTTTCCATAGCTGTGACTTTAAAAATAAATTATGGACAGAAACTCATAAAAAGAAACATTCATTTCATTTACACATTTTACAAATTTACAGTCAGGTTTTAGAGTTAGGGTAAGGATAAACAAGCGTTTATAGGCATATGGTTCCAGGTAATTAGGTTGGGTTATGTCAGTTTTTAGAATTTAGGTGGAGATGTACATTTAGATAATATGATTACAGTAGTTGCTTTGTAACATTCTCTGTTCACATTCAAAGGAAATGTGCACAGTTCTAGAAACTATTGATAGACTGTTGATATGGCCCCAATTTAAACACAGAACACTTCACTCCTCCATTCAAGTGCTCCTTCAGAAACTCCCACCCCCCAAAAATGTAGACTTTCAGTCACTTTACTAAAATAAAAAAAAGAAATAAAAAGGCATGTATTTAGTAATTACTGTAAGTATTGACAAGAAGCTATAATATCCCAGCAAGGACTTAGTCTATGTCATAGATTAGCTCATTGTTACCTCCTATAAATTCAGCCACAAAAATGAACATAACAAGCAATGTCAACAAGCATAACTTTTCTAGCAATAATAATCATTTCTACACCAAGTTGACACAAGGTACCATGTCCAAAGTTATTTCCATTTATGGTTTTTTAGTGGGAGAGGCAAGCAGGAGTGCTGTTACCTCTACCTGCTATTCAACACCTATCAACACCTTTTGTCCTGTGATATAAGACCATATGCACATAATAATACTAACCTCAAATGCAACATCAAAGTGCAGTAAGATAATAAAAAATAATAATTCAGGGAGCTTCTGTTTACACTGATTCTAATGAATTACAGCAACTGAGGAGAGGGGCTTCTGTTTACACTGATCCTACTGAATTACAGCAACTGACGAGAGGGCTTCTGCTTGCAGTTCCTACTGAATTACAGTGACCGATGAGCTTCTGTTTACAATGATTCTACTGAATTACAGGGACTGAAGAGAGGAGCTTCTGTTTACACTGATTCTACTGAATTACAGTGACTGATGAGAGGAGCTTCTGTTTACACCGATTCTACTGAATTACAGACGAGAGGAGCTCCTGTTTACACAGATTCTCGTAATTACAATGACTGACAAGGGAGGTTCTGTTTGCTCATATTATGTTTTCTTTTTGAGAACAGGCAGGGCATTGTGCATCTAGGTTTGTATCTAGGTTTCAGCACTGATATGTGACAGTAACAAATTAAGCACTTCTGTAAATGTAAATACTGGGGAGCAGGAGTGCATCCAAAGCACAGCAGGTGCAGGGTGAAGAAACTAAAATTAAGGTGAGTAATGGCACGTATTATTTTATATCCTCGATGTCTTAAAAAATTATAATGTGTTAAATAAGTAACAATAAGTATTGTGTTCAAACCCACATCACGCTATGATAAAAGTCAATAATGGTGCAGAAAATGTACAGGTGTATTGGTCTCTGTACATATGTGGTTGTGGGAGGTGTGTGTTTTGATGGTGCATGCGGGGTTTTTTTTGTTGTTGTTTTTTTATACTCCCCACAATCATCACGTTATTTTTCAGACATAACCTTGAACTTGTTCACACATTCACCATATGCACCACCAACACCCCTTGCCACCTGGCATGGACCCCTGTTTAGAGGATATTCCTGCCTTGTTTCCAATGATCACAGGTAGATTCCAGACTCAATGTGCCCAAGCAGAAGCTGGCAAGATGCTGAATGAATGATTGAATTAATAAAGAATTAAACAGGGTGAGAATTACATTTTGTTTTCATAATTTGACATGCATTGACAAACCATGTCACCATAAAATTAGAAAAAAAGTAGTTATAGGATGCCAATACATGAAATATATAATATAACATAATATATAACATAATAGATACTGATATGTATCAGTATTATCCCTTTAGGACTTTTATTCAGAAATTTCCTTTGTAAACCAGTATCTGGCTTATTGACATCATCAGCCCCACCCCTTTCACTGAGGGTCTGCATGCAGGTTGAGCATTTACTGTACATGTGTACAAACGTAACAAGCACTGAAAACTTTTGCATTTAAGCTGGGATTTAATTCAGCTTGAAACAAGTGAATTTTAGCTGATTTTCTGAGCTGGATTAGTCACTGATCACTCATAATGAAATGAGCTAGGTTAGATAGGGTAGAGGATTTTTCATTTTATAATCATTAGAACATGTCACTGTGGTCCTAATAGTCTGGTTTATATAGTATAAAACTGTGTGTAACTGCCCGCAACTTTTGGATCTTGGGTTCTAAAATTTAAAATAATGTGTACATGCATTTATCCTTCAGTACATTGTTTCAAATAATCCCCTACAATTATTCTCAATATTGGACTGAGGAATATTAGAGGATATCAATTTTAAAGTTTTTTATAAAATGATAAACTGACAAAAGTAATGTATAAACTACAAAGAACAATTTGAGACCAGAGGCCTGAGTTTTATGCTGTTCTCTAGTGACATATTTAGTGCTGTGGTTCTACATGTGTCAATGCTTGTTTGCATCTGAGCTCAACTTACTGAGACAAACTGTTATCTGACAGCACTCACGCATGGTAATGAGATTTACATAAAAAGCAAGTAAAAACATGTCAATGCATTATGGTGAAGAACACATAGGATTTACAGATTTACACACTTCCCAGAAGTCTGAAATGTGTCTGAAATGCTTAGGTCACATATATAAACAAATTGGATGATATATATATAGACCTATATATATATATATATATATATATATATATATATATATATATATATATATATATATATATATATATATATATATATATATATATATATATTCCAATGTATATAGGAACCCTATATATATATATATATATAAGTGAACCATATATATATATATATATACAGTTATACACTCAGCTTGTAGCTTATATAATATCCATGAAAAACCCTGGTGATGTAATAAGACACTCTGGAGAATAGTATAAACGACATTTATAGGCCAATCAACTTTGTGCTATGGAGCAGTGAAACTGTGTTCTCTGGAGTGATGATGGAGCTCTGTCCAATACCTTTGAGATGAGTTGGAGTGGCAGATGTAATAATAAACATAAATAGTCAATCAAAAGTCCTCACAGCAACATCAATGTGTAGCACGGTACCACTGAATGTATATGTATGCAACTTTTAAACAGAAGTGATCTTCTACCTTAGTTTTTGCATAAGGCTTCATATCTCAGGACCATTGGAACCTACATACATGATATACATATAATATCAAACTACAAGAGATTCCTACAATGTTTATACTGTATATTTATCTAGTAGCTACTTTTTGTACTGATTGCTTTACTATCCCTTTGTTGTTGCTGTAAAGTGTCATGTATCTCTCAGACTCTCCAGACTCCATTACCCAGGACCCCTTTCTCCATCACCTGATGGATCATGTTACTCTTGCTCATTCAAGCTCATTGGAATTCTGATTATAATATATTTATGTGTATATAAGCATGTTCTTTGTTTAGCCCTGTGCCTAGTTTTGCCACTGCAATTCTTAGTGTTTCATGTGTATTATTCTAGATCGTTCCTCGCTGGAATACAAACACTGACCACATGGGGGCATCCCAGAGATTCTACCCACCCGCCTGTACGACCTACAGCTCCATCTGTTTTTTCAAATCTGTAAGCCAGAACTTTATGATGGGGATCCTGACAAATACAGTGGGTTTTTGTTAGAATGTTCAGTGTTCTTTGCTAATTCCTCTTCAAGTCCAGACCACGCTTAAATATCTTTTGTGAAATTGTGCCTCTGATGTACATTACATTGACATTAATGGCATTTAGCAGACATCCTTATACAGAGAAACTTACAAAAGTTCTATGCTGTTCACTCTGATAGTCTGCCCCTGGTGGTCTCATCATTGTGTGATTAATTGTCAGCAAGTAATCTAGTTTTGGAAACAGCAAACCAAATTCACTGAGAAGGGATAATATTGATTCATACATAAATATTTTATTTTATTTTATTTTATTTTATTTTATTTTATTTTATTTTATTTTATTTATTTTAAACATTTTCCTTTAAGGAGACAGGTGGTGCCAAACCATGCCTGCAGAATTCACCATAAAGCTTACCAGGGCTACCTGAACCCCTCTGTTTAATAGTCAAACATTCTGGTCTGCTTACATAGAGTGACCTTTTCCACATCTCTCTAGATCAATGTTTTAACTGAGCTTTCAGATGGTCATTTATCTTATAATGAGGGGTCTCTGCAGACCTGATATAATATCAATGTCAGTTCAGTGCTACAGAAGAGCAGCTGGCAAAGTTCACTAACTTATGGATCCACATGGCTACTGGATTGGTAGAATTCAGGGGAGGATGTTTCAGTAAAGTATTTCAATGCAACCAGCCATCAGCACTCCACTAGCCTGATCACAATACTGCCTCACTGAGCTTGATAACAAAAGCATATTTCTATACAAACTCACATTTTGTACTGACAAAGATAGCATTTCAGTTCAACATTTACTGTTTAAAACCTCCCCTGTTACTTTCAAGAAGATCTACCACTCAACTAATCTACCATCTAATAGCTGTACTGGGTAATTTATTGAACACTTTCTCATTTGCTTACATGGAACAAAGCATGGTGACATATTGATTGTGTCCAGTGGAAGCATCTATTTTTTCTTTCATTCATTTATAATTTCTCAAAAATTGTAATAAAATATTTTACAAAAAAGCTTTACATTTTTATAATAACGTCTGATAACTAACATATAATAAATATCTTAGGATCAGAGTAACTTGCAGACATGACGCAAACTACAAGATTTACCAGATCTAACCATGATGAATCATTGTGTGATGAATTATCAGTGAATAATCCAGGTTGGAAAAAAAAAATCACAATTTTCCAACTGAATTAAATGAGCCTTCCAGTACATGTTTACTACTCTGTCCACATGCACATGCTCAACCTGCATGTAGACTCTGAAAGGCAAGAGAGTGAGAAAGTGAGAGCGACCCAGGAAAATATAGAGGAAAATCAGAAGGAAGGAATTGTTCTCTTTTTGAGTGTTCAGTCTTGAAGAAGGGATAATACTAATACATACATAAATAATAAAAACATAAAATGACATTCAGGTTGTTAATTTTATTTTATTTGGACTACTGTCAAGTGTTTTGAAGAACTTATTATAATGTTTTTCAATCTAATCATTAACTTTGCATTTTCAGCTCAGAAACACTCTGGATGATCAATTTCCAACAGGACTTCTGAGATATAAAGTGTTTTTTAATCCTTAAAAATAAGAATGAAGATAAATTTTAGTAGCCTGAAAATAAACAATATTTGGCATGTGTGACTGTCTCTTGTAAATATGTTTTTAATGTTTTGATGAATAAAAATATGTCAAGCTATCAAAACCTCCTACACATTTGGCCTAAAGGTTAAAGATAGTTATTGATTCAATTTCTATGTGGTTGCTGAATGATACTGAATTAGTAAAGGGATCTTTTTCCTATTTCTGTTTCTGCTATTATTCTCCTAATAATCATTACACCATTGGACCTTGCACACAGTCATTTCGAATTGAATCGTTTCCTCTAATGAGTAATTGAATCTGCCGGGTTGGCTAATTATTCACATTAATTACGCTGTGTGGTTTTGACAGAACAGCAACACCAACCACCTTCTCATCACCAGATATCAAACTGAAGCAGAGAGAGAGAGAGAAAAAGAGAGAGAGAGAGAGAGAGAGAGAGAGAGAGAGAGAGAGAGAGAGAGTACAAGCAAGTACAAGATGTACAAAAAAAACTCAATATATACAGTAGTTTACTATTATGACAATAAATACTAATATGACAAATAAACAATACATTATGATTGCTGTGTTTGAATGAGTGAGAAATCTCCAGTGCTCTCTAGGAGGAAGGATGGTAATCTAATTTACAATTCTTTAATACATTGTACATTATCTGCATGAATATCACATTACTACATTGAAATATGAGATATTTAACACTATATTTTACAAACACAACCCAAACATTGTGGAAAAGCAGTATTGATCATGACACGAAACTACACATTCTTACAGCTGCACCCATCTATATAAAATAAAATAGAATAATAATACAAATTAAAAATAATTAACAAAATAAATTATTTGGAAATATATACATGTTAACATACTTATGAAAAGCCAATGGCTATGATAATTAATACACAGGAACATTGTAGTGAATTGTAGTTCAAAAATAATTAGCACCTCAGAGTTAATGCACAGATAAGTGAAATTAACAATTTGCACAAGTGAAACATATTGTATTTTACTGGTCACCCATTAATGTTAGGAGTTAGGAGTTAGGAGTTAGATATAATTTTGCAGTGCATTTTGGTGGAATGAGTCTTGCACTGAAAGTACTCCTGTGTCTCATTACTGTTTGGTAAAGTGGGTGGAAATCATTGTCAATAATGGCCTGCAGTTTAGAGAACATCCTACTCTCTGACACTGAGAATCCAGCTCGACTCCCACAACATCACCAGCCTTACAGATCAGTTTGTTGAGGATTAGGATGTGCTTGCAGTTTTTTTTCTATTATTTATTTACTTGGACTCATTTTCTTGTCTGCTGTGTCAGTTGTTCTTTCAGTTTAGTTAAGGTGTGAAATGCAGGGGCAGAATGCAATTCTAGATAAATTAAAGGGATATCCAGATAGAGGTCAGTGTGCTTGCAGCTTTTTTTTTTTTACTTGGATTCATTCTCTGCCTGTAGGGTTAGAAGGTTAGAAACCTGACTTCATTTCAGCTCTGGCGTCTGCCGGATCTCTTTATGTCCTGGCTCTGATGGAAACATGGATCACCCCAGAGAACAACAGCAACTTCAGCTGCCCTGTCCTCCACTTTTGCTTTCTCCCACTCTACACAAAGGTTTGTCAGGGGTGGAGGCACAGACTTGCTTGTCTCTAGAGGTTGGTATTCAACTCCAATAAGAATTCTTTTGAATTCCATGCTGTTGCATTATCTTTTCCCACCTAATTCCACATCATTGTTCTCTTTTGATGTCCTGGTCTATTGAGCAATTTCTTTGATGACTTATACCCTCTCCTCTCTTTGTTGAGACTTCACTTATTCTCATTGGCAAGTCCAAATTCCATCTGAGAAACTGCAGTCATCATGCCTCCTCCTCCTGCACAGGGCAGGCAACACACTGTACCTAATCTTCAGCAGACCTGTCCCTGCTTTAGATCTGACAGTTACTCCTCTTGACTTTTCTGACCATCACATCTTGTCCTTTATACTGTCCCTCCCTTATTTCCAGCACCCAAAGTCTCCTCAACTTCTTCCACCTTTCACTGTAATCTTCAGTCTCTCTATCCCCACTGTTCTAACCACACAACCACCCAAGCCAACTCCAACCATGGACATTAATAACTATAGACCACTATCTCTTCTTTCTTTCTTTCAAAAGCACTTGAACATTCTGTCTATAATCAGCTATCTTCTTTCTCACCCAGAACAATTTACAGGATCCAAACCAATCTGGCTTCAAACCACAATCAACAGAGACTACTCTCATTGCTATCACTGAAAAGCTCCATGCTGCAAGATCAGCTATATTATAATCCAATTCTCCTTGACCTCTCCGCAGCCTTTAACATGGTAGATCACAAGATCCTCCTGTCAGTCATCAGTAGCCTTGGAATCACCAGCTCTCACATTTCAGCTTGCCTTGCTGAGGTCTAATCATGGATGACAGCCCTTCACCTTAAACTCAACCCCAGTAAGACTGAACTACTTTTCATTCCTGGAACCACTGGTCCTCATCCTGATCTTTTCATTTCCCTAGAGAACTCACTGTTAACTCCATTGGCAGAAGCACTGAACCTTTGTGTAGTTGTGGATGACCAGTTATTAGAGCTTATTGCAAATCTGACTTGGTCATGCAGATTTCTCCATTACAACATCAGGAGAATTTTACCTTTTCTATCTAGAGAGGCCAGTCAACCATTTGTTCAGTTTCTTCAGACTACTGCAAGTTCTTTCTAGCTGGCCATCCTCTGCAGATCATCAGGACCTTGCATCCATTCAAAATGCAGTGGCATGGCTTGTCTTCAGTGTTCCCAAGTTCAGTAAACATAAATCCTCTCCTGCATTCTCTTCATTGGCTTCCTGTAGCTGACTGCATTAGATTCAAAATATTGATGCTAGCATACAAAGCCAAAAATGGACCAGACCTACCCTACTTGATGGCAATGGCCAAAACTTGATCTGTACCAAGAACCCTTTGAGCCTCAAGTACAGCTCAGCTTGACCCACAATCCCTTGAGTCACAAGGAAGATAAGCAACCTGACTCTTTTCTGTCCTGGCAACAAAATGGTGGAGCAAACTTCCCCCGGGCGTACAAACAGCTGAGTCACTTACTCTCTCCAAATGCAGACTGAAGTCCCATCTCTCCCATACTCCCATGAGTCCCATACTCCCATGAGTATTTAACTCATTTAAAGGTTTATAATTGTACTGGATCTTGTTAGTTTCCAATCTCATATTTGTCTTTGACAGGATCTAAGTTTGAGAAATCTCCAGATTCTAGCCTCTTCTAACTAGCTAAAGATATATGAGTGAACAGCAAAGCAATTTTGAAAGTTGCTCTGGATAAGGGAATGTGCCAAATGTCATAAATGTAAATGTAAGCATTATGCATCAGATGGTAAAGGACCTCAGGTACCTTAGAAAGTAGAAGCAACTTTGGCCCTTCCTGTATGTATTCCCAGATACTTGTAGTCCTCCACAGTGTCTTGTTCCTCCTTAGATCCATCACTGTTCTGTTGTCTTTGTAAGGTTGAGCTCCAGCTCACCATATTACAAAGTCCTTCACTATCTCTCTGTACTTGCCCTCATCACCCTTGCTGATACATCCAACTATAGCAGAGTCATCAGAAAACTTCTGGAGATGGCAAGTCTCTGTGAAGTACTTGAAGTCCATGGTGCTGATAACCACTCTGTCTGATACACAGTGCTGCAGGTGTACATACTGTAGTCTGCCAGTCAGGTAATTGACAAACCAGGACATGAGAGGGACATCTATTTGCATCTCTGTCAACTTGTTACACAGAAGAGCAGGCCAAATGGTACTGAATGTACTGGAGAAGTAAAAAAAAAACACGAGTATTCACAAGGTACACAATATGGCCTAAGTCCCAACAGCTAACAGTTTAACATCCATGTAACAGACATGTTCTTTCATGGTAATGTGAGCAGAGTGACACTAGTTTTTATTAAGCAACCCATACAGTCTGGAAGCTATTGATGGAAAAGTTGTTATCTAGAATATCCTGGTGTAGTCGTGTCTTTGAGAAGCACATTACACTACACTCCCAATATTCCTTCTGACTCTGGACTAATGCTGTTAGCTCACTGATCTTAGTAGCCAACGATCTCATGTTGCCAATGATGAGAGATGCGGCTTATATCCTCTCTTCTCCATGATTCTCCATCGTCTTGCCCTTGCTTTTCCTGTGTTTCATTCTACCTCTGCATCCCTGGTTCATCCATCTCCATAGCTCTTCAGGAATGATAGCTGTCCTGATTGCCATGGTGGCCAGCTTCAGCATGAAAACAGTTGTCATGATGCTGCGCAGCAGTGAACAGAGTGAAAGAAGCACTTTCACAATGAAATAACTGGCCAAAACTCTCTCTACTACCATATTTTATGAGGGCACAACTTCAGTAAGTTGCCTTGTCATACTAAATTAATTATTAGAAAGATAAATAAAAGTTAAAAAGGAAATGTGAAAAAAAAAACACACACACATGGAGTGCTCTCACATTTTATATTCCTCAATCAACAGTGTCACATGTACTGGGAATACATCATAGAAGGCATTACCAGTCACAGTGAACAGCACATTGGATGGTAAAGTGAATGGTGGCTAGAAAAACTATTGTCCACACACATATTGCACAGGTCACTACAGTGTAAGCTATCATGGAACATGTGAGAAGTCATAAAACATAAATAGTTTCTGTTCTATTACTTTTGTATTTTGTTTTGTTTTGGATTAGAATGAAAGGAATAGAGTAAGAATATTTTCCGTATCTTTGTGTTCTTAAAAACATTAATATATGCAAGTTTGATTCCAAATATGTAGAGTAGATATCAAATAAAAAAGCTTATGTACCACGAAGAACACTTTGATGTAATTTGTGTAAGATAGTGTAAAATAGAGCTAATATAGTACTACTGGTGGTTTAGTCATAGCAGGAACCAGAATGTTTAAGCAGCCACTGTTCTAATTAGAGATGATGGGAAGAAGAGGTCAGTACAGTCTCTATCATTACACTGCCCGCCATAGAGGAGCATGACTAACCACTCATTAATCAACTTTTATTAGGCAGATGAGGAATGGTCAGGTAATGAACTGTGCAGTGACCTCAGCTCAATTTCCTGTTTTGCTGCATTGAAGGATCAAATGGAATTGTTTTATTTGTGCTCCGGGCCTTCAGCAGCTTTTGTTGATGGAGCTGAAGTAGATCTCCAGCTGCAGGTACTACGAGTGGATGAGAGATGAAGATAGGTATTATCACTGTATTGTCTAACATAACTCATAATCACAAGCCACCTGTTTTGTCTGTCATTAGCAATGAAGAGGAGTCAAATGTATTTAACATTTTAACAACATGCAGCTTAAATTAAAAGTACAACAACAACAACAACAACAATAATCAACCTCAAATTTTGCTGGTAGCTGGTTTCAGGTGGTCAAAGCTGGTCTTTGATGGTCAAGGTGATTTAAAAGCTTCCTTTTTTTTTTCCTTTTCATCCAGGAAAAATTCACCTCACCATGATGACCCAGATACTTTCTTTTTTACTTTAATGGTTTATTTGGTCTACCAACATTACCAAGCTGGCCATCAACCTGGTCATATTACTGAATGGCAATTATAGGAATGCCAACACAGCTTGGTATAGCCTGGGTAGATTTATTTTTATGTGAGAAATTGTGGGTGCCAGATTGATAGAGCATTCTATTTCCCAATTTTTATATATATATATATATATATATATATATATATATATATATATAATATATATATATATATAACTATATATATATATATTAATAAAATATTATGTACATTACTATTAAAACCTTTTGTAAGACACTTAAATTAAGCTGAGAGTGCATCTTGTTTCTACTAATCATCCTTCAAATGTGTCTACAGCTTGATTGCACACCTGTGGTAGATTCAGTTGATTGGACATGATTTGGAAAGGCACACACCTGTTTATATAAGGTCCCATAGTAGACAGTACATGTCAGAGCACAAACCAAACCATGAAGTCTGAAATTGTCTGTAGACCTCCAAGACAGGATTGTATTAAGACACACAGATCTGGGGAAGAGGGTACAAAGAATGTCTGCATTGAAGGTTCCAATGAACACAGTGGCCTCCATCATCTGTAAAACAAAGACCTTTGGAACCACCAGGACTCTTCATGAGTTGGCTATCAGCCAAAATGAGTGATCATGAGTATGAGGAGCCTTAAGAAGGATAACCCTTTCATGCTCACCACATGTATGGTGCAGTGACCAGACAGAAGCCAACATCTCTGGAGATATCTAAAAATGTCTGTACACCAACATTCCCCAATTGTGAGAATTGTGAGAGAAAATGGAATAAAAAAAATAATATATATATATATATATATATATATATATATATATATATATTTTTTTTTTTTTTTTTTTTTTTTTTTTTTTTTGTGTGTGTGTGTGTGTGTGCATGATGAATGTGATTAGCAGTGCAGCCTTTAACATTTAACTTTTAGTGCAGCATTTAACTTTCTGTTCATCACAGTCAAACTATGTTTCAAAACTGGACATGGAAGAGTGTGGGTTTTAAGAGATGAATGAATGATATTAAGGCCCAGAATGTGCCAAGAATTCCTTCTCCACACCATTAGACCACCTCCACCAGCCTGGACCTTTGACACAAAGTATATTGGGTCCTAGTAGTAGAATCATGCTGCCTACCATCTATATGTCTGAGCACAAATCCATTCATCAGACCAGGTTATGTTTCACATTGAAGACGACTGCACTGTGCTCTCAGTTCTTGACTGAAGTGGGACCCATTGTGGTATTGTTTTTGTAGCCTGTTATTTCAGAGTGGTATTCTGAGTTATCACAGCCTTTCTGTCAGCCCCGTGAGTCCAGCCATGTTACCACCTGCAGAACTACCACTCACTGAATTTGTGTTCTTTATTAAATCATTCTGAAGTCCACATTTTATAGGAGTAAAAGTGTTCAGTGTTTCGTGGGATCTTTTGTAGTATGATGATGTACTTTTATTGGCCGAATATTTAAAAGTATTTATAAGCGACCCAGGTATTATTATTTCCAGGGAGATCCTGTTTCATTTTGTATAAGATAAGAATACTTTACATCTCTTTAAATCCTGTTGGAAATTGATAATTCACATTCCATTCTGTTCCAAATCTGTCCTTGCCTGTCTTCATTCTCTTTTGTTTTGGTTGTGTGCTTTTCAGCACATTATGTTTTCAGTCTTGTCTCCTCACTGCTGCCCTTTCATTGGTGATTCAGATCTGTGCCTCCTTTGTAGACCTGCACTCTCATTATCTTCTCCAGGTGTCTCTAGTCCCTGTCTATGTATAAGTAGCCCTCTGTTCCACCATCTCTTTGTCTGTCATTGTGTGCTTATGTGTCTTTTGTACTAGCATATTTGGGTCCTTTGTCTGAGTAGCCTAGTTTGTTTATGTAAAATAAGAGCTACTTTCTTGTTTTTTCCTCTATAATCCAATATCTGGGTGAGAGAGTTCGTGGCCCCACCCTGTCATTGATCAGTCAGACAGATTGTCATGCAGGTTCAGCATAAACACATAGACAGAATAGTAAACATGTATTTTCTCCTTTGGCATTTAAACTGTGATTTAATTCAGTTGAAATCAAGTGAATTTAGGTTTTGGTATGATGGTCTGCTGATTACTCAGTTCTGAGATATGATGCATAGAATACTGGAATATGGGACAGAAATTGCATTCCATTCATAGAAGAAATGAAGTGTCAGTCAAATTCACAGTGACAATCACAGGGCACTCTTACTAATGAACAAGATACAGAGCAATGAATGTAACTATTCATTTCTGAGCCTTGATGATGAGAAATTGAAGCAGTGCAATTTTCAAAAGATTCTCTAGCATCCTCAGAGATTACTGGGTCAAAAGTGTCCTACATACTTGAGATCGTCATTATGAGAGAAAAATTCATATTCAGTGGTTTAGGATTGGAGAGAGAAGCTAAATATATGTCCTAGACCCATTTCAGTCCAAGGGGCTATGTTTAGACAAGGAATTATTCAGACATCTTCTACACATTATAGCTGAATAAAGCAAATAAAGATGCTACAAAATGTTCAGTAACCATTTTTTTTTTGAGGAAGGTTTTAAAAGCCATAAGCATACTCACCAAACCACTTCATAACCAAATGACTATTCTACTGATATCCCATGACTTTGTCATGTCACTGTACAGTAGCTGTGAGCTATCATCATGCTAACCACATGCCTCATTCATGTAGAATTCTCAAATCCATACTGAAAATAGACTTGGTTACTTAATAGCTAGGGATACTGAACCTGCCTCAAACTCCTCCTCTTTGCTGATCTAGCAACCTTGGTATTCCAATCCTTTGTTTGTCCTTAATAGTCACACAGTGTTTTGTATCAGTTTCAATGACACATAGTTACCTAAAAATGGAGAAACCTTACCGATATTTAACATCATAGCCCCAATGCCATATTTTCATATTTTGATATAAATTTATTCACCATTTTTTTATTTAGTATTTAGAGATATTCCCACATGGCAGATGGTATTTTTAAGATCTTGGCTACTAAAATATGTCTTCATTTGAAATGTAAACATCATTTAAATATCTGTATGAATTTGAACATGTTTTGATCTAAAATGCATTTCATGCCTATTGTTGTGGGATTGTTTTGCATGTAATGACAATATAAACACTTTGTTCTCAGAAATCCTTTCATTTTCATCTGGTCATTTCAGGAAAACATCTGGTAATGTTTTTTAGTTGAAAAATATTTATGAGTTATTTGTAATAATAGATTGACAATGATATTTATATTTATAGTTCCACAAAATTTAGCAATCACCTGCTCATTTTATTTATTTATATGTATCAGTATTATCCATTCTTAGAACTTTATCCTGAAATACACATTGAACACTGTTGAGCCAATAAAGAGAGCAAACAACCCCTTCTATCTTATTTTTCTCTGTAACCCAAAGTTGCATAGTCATGTCAAATTGCCCCATCCCCTCTCACTGATCAGTCAGAGTCTGCATGCAGGTCAAGCATGTATATGTTGACAGTGCAATAAACATGGACTGGCACAAATAATAAACAAACAGCAGCCATGCTACGTCTGTGTACAATCCATCAGTGGCGCATGTAGTTTCAAAAAGGAGTATAAATGGCTCTTTAAAGATTACTGAACACTTCTCCACAGGGTTTGAGGTCAGTGTGTGATGACTTTAGTACAAGCTTCCATTATATTTTTATTTAATAGTGCTACACCTCAGACATCAAACATGCTTGACATTTTATAAAAATGTTAACTAGATTTAGATCTAGAGTGGTGATAAATACAGTATCCGTATCAGTCAGTCCAACAGGATGAACAGAGTAAAGACATGTGGCTCTACTAGACAGTCTTTCTTCCTGATGTTGCAAACAATGACACACATGAGAAGATCACAGTGATCACACAGTGTGTGTGTGTGTGTGTGTGTGTGTGTGTGTGTGTGTGTGTGTGTGTGTGTGTGTGTGTGTGTGTGTGTGTGTGATATTTCATGCTTTCATGGTTAATTATTTAGACTATTGTACACAATCCATTTACATTATTGTATCCGGGTGTTATTTAAACAGTTTAAAACACAAATAATTAATATGCTCTCTTTAGACACTAGTCAAATACTGCTTTTATTGTAATAAAAATGGTATATCTGTGAGAATAGGGAAAGTCTGAGGTGTGTTTCTTCTGGAGCCAGTTGCCAAGGTTGCAAAAGTGTATAAGTTATTTTACAAATATGCTTTCTGAATATTAATCATTAACTGTTTTCTTGAGACCACCAATCATATTTGGTTTGAAATATATGTATTTATTAAGACAAATTTTTGAACAAACAGCAGCTACATTAGCAATTTTATTATGTATCTGTCCTGGCCACCTCCTGTCTCGTCAGTGTTTTGTTTATTTCTTTTAAGCACATGTGTCTTGTTTTGGTCTTGTCTCCACCTTTAGACATATGTGTCTGATTTGTAACTCTGCCCCGTCATTATCATGCTCTAGTTATGTCTAATGTTCTCATTTAAGCCCCTTGGTCTCAGTCTGTCTTTGTTGGTCTTGTCTTATTGTCTACCCGTGTCTTCATGTACCCTCTAGTCTTGGTTTGTTATAATTTTGGCTATGATCTACTTTTCAGGGTTAGTTTGTTTAGTGTTTACCTTTGTAAATAAACCCTGCCAACACTTCCAACGTTTGTGTTCCTCAACCGACTGTGACAACTTCATTAGCATTAGTATTTTATAAATGTTTTAATACAATAATTTTTATATAATATTAATCAAAAGTCTTACCCTTTTACTTTTAATTTTATTCTCTACCTAAGAAATAGGTAAATAGGTAAATTTCCCTCACTTTAAAACACAAGACACTGAAGTAATATGTAAAAACTGTTACAATTATAAAGTGTATGTTTCACACCTCCATAGATTCCATATATGAAAATGATCTGAAATCATTGTTTTTCACTCCACCCAGTCACTGTGCAGGTCCCTTGAGTGTTTCAGTTGCATTTTGAATAAGACACAATCAGAACATAGTTACATGCTGGTGTGACTAAGCTTCATATCTCTGGATCAAAGTAACCTACAGACACGATAAACATAATAACAGTCTACAGACTTACCCTGTCTAACTATTGTGTGATAAATTATCAGCAAGTAATCCAGCTCGTAAAACAGCTAAAAGTCACTCATTTCCAAATGAATTAAACCTCAGTTTAAATGCCAAAGGAGCCTTCCAGTGCATTCTTCCTCTACCCCATCTTTCTCATCCTCCTCGTTGTTTAAGGGCCATTGTCACAGTGTGTGTTTGTCGGTTTTTGTTTCATGTCAGTGTGTTGTTCATTCATCTTGTTGTCTTGTATTTTGGTTTCATTGTTTCAGTAAATTACCCTGTGAGTATGTCCGCTTCCTTGCCTTCACTGTAACAGCCATGACAATTATAGATTCAAGCACATTGATGATCAAAACATGGCCAAATTCATACAAATCTTGGAATTATCTTTTACATCTCAAATGAAGACTAGAATCTCCTGAAAATAATATCTGGCTTATGTAAAATACTTTTCTATTTTTTAAAAGTCAGACTACAAAACAAGTTCCCACAAAAAAAAAATTAGGATTCTAAAGGTGAACTTAAACTTGCAGCTGTAATCTTATTAGTTCTGTCTCTTTCTTTATTATTTCTCTTGTGAAATGGTAAGTTTAAAAGAGAAGGGAAAAACTTATCTTAATTTTAATTAAACATATTTTAGAGTGCTTCTATTCATCTGTAAATCATGAAATAACAGAGAACAACTGCCTGATTTACATTATCCACAAATGAAAGACAGTAAAACAGAGATCATTTTTGTTTGCAAAAGACCCAGCTAAGGCCAGCTTTGCTGCTAGCTGATTTCAGATGTTCTTTAATAAGCTGGTCTTTAATTGTTAAAGTCAATGAGAGTCATTGGCGATCAAAGGGAAAACATAACCTATACTAGTTAAACAGTTAACCAGTTTTAGCACTTGACCTGTATAATGTATGCAAGTCTGCTCAAGCCATCAAACTCATACAATATTTCAGATTATATACATCTATATATTAAAGCTGAAATTATAAGTACAAGAAATATTGGTATATCATATGTATCTACTTAATGGTCACACTGAGCAGGGTCCTACAACATCACAGTGTTTCTGGATCCTCAAGCCACATTAGAGGAGGAAGCAGAAAATAGCTTTATTTACACCCATTATTCTCCCTGAGTTGATGACAGAAAAGCTGTAGCCGTAGAAGTGTGCAAGCAAGTATTGCTTAACAACAGGTAGAAGTAATCATTGCACCTCACGCCTCCCTTAAGCCCTTCATCCTATTCTCACGTTCCTCTCGCATATATTAGCATACCCTAAATCTCATTAGGCCAGACATCCTGCACTGATCTGGGCTTTTTAATCCTCTTTTATCTGACACTGCCTCACACTCTCCACTTCTCTGGTTGGCTTCCAGTTTTCAAATAGTTCTTGCCCTTCACCATAGGCTTTCCATGCAGTAGGTCAAACGTTAAGTAGGACACTAATATATATATATATATATATATATATATATATATATATATATAATTATTATTATTATATTTATTTATTTATAAATTAATTTCTTATTTTACTCCTGGGACTAGCCCAGTCTTATCTGGAAAAAGTCCATATCATGGAAAACTGAATTTCCATTTATTATTTACCTTCAAAAAGTAGTTTTATATAGTACATAAACACTGCCAAAGCTACTAAAATGTACCGTTAACACCCACATGATGCCATAACTATGAATATATTTAGATACAAGCACCAATTCAGTTTACTCCTTGCATTTACAGCGAAGAGATAGGGTTGTTCCTGCAAATAATCTAGCAGGACACACGTTAGGACATTATCACACTAGCATTTTTTCCGGAGCCAGGAACACTGTGAAATTTTGATACTTTTGGTCAAGTGTGACAGCTTTATGATGAGCCAAGAGCAGCCCAGAGAACAGATCTCTGGTCCTCTTGAAATCAGTGGTCTGGGGTTCGTTTCAGACATGCTCTGGTTCAGTCTACTGCTAATGTGGAAGCTCTCCACTCCCAGCACATGTGGGGTTGCATAATTGGTTCATTTTGTCAGACGATTGGTTCAATTTGTTGCTTGCCTAATTGTTTATTTAGTCACGTTTCAGCCTGTTCAAGCTGTTTTAAAACAAGGTTCTGAGTTTCAGTCTTTATAACATTCTAAACTGAGTATCTTCTATGTAATCTCCTCAGAAAGATCTCCAGGAAAAACCTGAAGAACTTGCACTTAATGACTGTTTTGTCTGGAAATGAATTAAACCAAGGCTGGTCACGGAATTTAATTTGAAGAGATAAAGAGAGGTTGGAAAATGGTCCTGAAAAAAGAATCATGCTTTGTGATGAATACAACCATACAAACATTATAATTTGGTTTCAGAGGAAAATTAAACACACACATAATATAGTAAATGTCCTTTTCAATGAATAAACTAATAGATTGTGCTAAAATGGATCACCTGTTGGTGCTGAACTTAAATTAACATCCTCACTCAAGAGTATTGTCTCACTGTGCACAGAAACATTTCTTTGGATGGGTGTTAGCACTCCCCAAAGGAAAAAGTGTGGTCTCATAAATTACACATTCAATCATTTTTGGTGTAGTATATTTTCTGTGTTTTATTAAATTGGCCAGATAAAGTTTAATTAGGTACAAAACCACAGTAATTCTGATAAATCTGTCATGTTTTCTACTTCGTTAGATAATTTTGCAGCATATAGCTGAGCATAACGAGCCCTCCTGGGATGTTCTCACTGTAATTCAGCCCTAAGTGTGAGGAGAATATAGTTTTATTAGAGAGCCCAGAAACGATGCAGAGAGAGTGACCAATCCATTGCATTTAAAACTCATATGTCCTTGGCATTTGTAGAGCAGCAATGAGATTGATAAAGACAACTGATGAAAATCAGTTGGACTCATTTCAAAAAAAAGCCACTTAGAGTCCAACATGCCAATGCCATTTCATCATCTCATGACTCTCATCATTCTCATGACAAGTACATGATTCATTCCAGCACTCTTCAGAAACCTGGCAAAGGAAAATGGACAATGTCGCAGTTGTGCCTCTCACGACTCCACAGATCTTTAAAATCTATACATTTATGCAAAAAGTGGCACTTATTTCTACTAGTGATATAAGCAAAATGTTAAGCATTGTATAAGGTAATGATATGAAAATCTGAAATGTGAAAATTATGAAAAACAACAAAAGTACAACATTAAAAAAAGGCATATTTGTGTTTAGTAAATCCTCAAAAACCCACTGAGTATGTCCGCCTTTCTTTGTGTGCTAAGCGCACAGCATGACAATTAGAAACTGGCCACTTTATTAGAAACACCCAACTTGGGCCTCAACTTACTAGCTACTTTATTAGCCTTGTACTAAATCTCTCTGGACACTTTATTAGAAACCCTTACCTTATGCTTATTAGCACTTATTAGAAACCACGCCTTGTAGTTCCACTGCATAGGTCCACAGTCTGAGTGTATAATTCATTGTGACACAGCAGATCAAGAACAAGATGAAGATGCTTGACAACAGCTTTCAATGTAAGGAGCTGCCCCAACAAAGAAAGATCACAACCTTCATGGCTGTGACGTCTGGAGAGGAAACCAACAGGACAGAAAAAAATACTGTACATTTGAACTTTGATGTTGGTGAAAACGTTTTAGAGCACCTTGGCAATAAACAGATGAATCAATTCACATGGAACCTATCACTCAAAACTCCACTGGACTAAACTAAAACTCTGATTTTGGACATATTACAGGAAAAAGTTCAGTGAAAACGACAGTTCTGCTTGGAACAGTTAAAGGGAGAAGAGGAAGAGATCAGCAAGAAGATTGAACCTCAAGCAGAAGACAGAATGTTCTGGAAAAAGGAAACCAGGTTGATGGAACGTAATAATTAGCTTATAGTTGGTTAAGACTTTAGTCTAAGTATGGCAATCAAATTGTTCTCTTTACATAATCATAGCTTAGTTCATTTTAGTCAGATTAAAATTGAACCATCGGGGTGGAAGTAATGTAATTAGGGAGAACATACATCAGTGCATCCTGTGTTCAACACAATGCCTCATTTTAAAATTGTTGCATTAATTCACAAAACATCACCAAAGCATTTAAAAACAAAATTGAATTGACATTCCCTGTTCAGGCTGTCTGTTGGCCCTCTCTCTAAGACTTTTATGATCCTTTTCCTTA
This sequence comes from Acestrorhynchus altus, assembly GCA_034509495.1. Lineage (NCBI taxonomy): Eukaryota > Metazoa > Chordata > Actinopteri > Characiformes > Acestrorhynchidae > Acestrorhynchus > Acestrorhynchus altus. The sequence continues at coordinate 16,371,939 of CM067508.1, read as the reverse complement.
ATACCCATAAGCTGAGATGGGAGGAAAGGACTGACCTATTTGATTTCTTTTCTTTTGCTCTTAATTAATTTAAATTCATTTATATAATAGTTTTGTTTTATTAAGCTCCATCATGTATGCCCGTCCAAAACTCAATTAATTCATGAACAAATTAAAACCTATTTGGCATCAATTATTTTATTCAGCTTTAATTAAATGGGATAAGGCCATTATTTAAGTTTGCTACAGGTTCTTTCTCTTGTCCACAGTATTTCCAGTTGCCCTAATGTTTTAATTCCTCATGCTGATTTCTTGGCAGATTATAATTTGTTTTTCTGAAATGTCTGGGCTCAGGAAAATTCAATAGGTGAGCAGACCTTTCTGCATTTTAATAACAGATGCTCCTCACTTTCCAAATTACTTAATTACTTGTATATCCTCAAATTTCACATGTACTGTAGATGATCAACATGACATGTTACTACAGTAGTCAATCAAACTATGTACTGTAGAAAATCTTCCCAGATTATACTGTAGTGTGTGGTGTTTTTAATCCAGTCCTTCAGTATTCTCCTCGTCCAGTGCAGGTTGCCCTGATTGTGAATTTTAAATTTGAAATGTTTATTATTTATGGTTTGTTATACTGTAGTCAGGAGTGGATATCAATTTTCCAGTGTGAAATGCAAATCAGACTATGTGTAAAGTACAGTCCATGTGTAAAGTCAATAGGACATACTGTAATGATCTTATGAGCTTGAGGTAAATACACAGATGCATACATATTATCTTTATTCTGAAAAATCCCTGTAACTCCATTGTAGCTTTTTGCTTTTTGACATAATGTGAACATGGCAGTTGTTCTTTAGACTTTAACAACATTTTACAATAGAAATAATTAAAATGACATATTATTATTATTATTATTATTATTATTATTATTATTATTATTATTATTTTAATAATAATAATAATAATAATAATAATAATAATAATAATAATAATAAACTTAACACAGGTTAACTTCATATCAACTTTAGATTACATTCAGAATATATGGTTAGAGGTATGGTTAAAAGTAGAGTTAGGTTTAAGGATTAGGATTAGGTTTTATTGTTATAGTTGGGGTTAGAGTATGGATATGGATAAAATTAGATTTATGGATATGGATAAATGGATTAGATTTAGATTTAGATTTATGGATAAAATTAGATTATGAGTAAGGGTTAGGTTTAGGTTTTGTGGTTAGGGTTAGAGTAAGGGTAAGATTTAGGTATTTTTGTGCTTCCACTCACTGGCCACTTTATTAGAAACTTAGAGATTCATCTAGCTCAATCATTGTGGCTCCTTTATCACAAATTACTGCATCAGTCAAATCAAGTTTGTCACATCACATTACACAGGTGTATGTGAAAAAATTATGTGCAAGTCCTTCGCAGTAGTAAAACAGAAACATGAAAAATACAGAAGAAAAATAAAAATAAATAACCTATATGTAATATTAATAGAGCATTCGTGTGTGCCCACCACCATCTTTAGATTTTTTTCTCTCAAGAGAAATGCAGTTCCTTTACCAAGTGGTGATGCAGCCCATCAGTATGCTGTCCATTGTGCAGGTGTAGAACATCCGGGATTCAGACCAAACCTCTTCAGCTTCCTAAGTTAGAAGACGCACATTGGTGTATTCTTTAACAATGCAGTATGGCATGGAGGTAATCATTTTTTGGCACTTCTGAGAGGTCATTGAAGCAAAGTTTGTTTTGATAGTGGCCTTCAGCTCACCTCTTCCTCTTAAAAATACCTCATAGAGTCCTAATTTGGTTGCAGTTTTTTGCATTGTAGGTGCACTTAATAAAACATACTGGACTAACATCAGTAGATGACATGGCACCCTAAACCATGACCAACTGGGAAACTTTACACTGGATTTCAGACACCTGGGATTCTGTGTCTCTACACTCTTCCTCCGGACTCCTAAAGCTTGGGCTGAAAATTTAGGACTCTTGCTTTACAAATGAAATGCAAAAATTACTTTGATCTTAAAAAAGGACTTTGGAACACTGAGCAACACAACTGTTCTTTTCCTCCGTAGCACAGGTCAGACACTTCTGACATTTTCTCTGCCTCAGGAGGAGTGTGATATTAAGAATGCTGCAGTTGTAGTCCTTTTCCTGGAGATGTCTGTGTGGTGGCTCTTGGTGCACCGACAGCAACATGGCCTCATTCATTTTTTTTTTTCTTTTTTTCTCTTAGCTTTCATATTGTAGGGCGCAAGAAATTCTGTGAGGGTTCACATCCACATTTTCAACCATGATGAAGATTTTTTTTAATTCTGTGGGCTGGGGACTATCCAAAATGTCAGTTTATAAGTTTAATTAGAAGTGTGGAAAATTTGTCAGAAATCATGAATAATCACCATGGGTTACTTGGCACTCTACAGCACCTATAGCAATAACTGAATGAAATCACTGACAGTGTTGTTTGGAAAAATGAAACAAAAACCAATGATTAAGAAAAGAAATTAGACATCCCATTTGAAAGTGCATTAGAAGCTATTTAAAAAACATGCCTTTATTTTTAATTAGGTGGAAATTGGGTACATTTGAATTTTCACTTTACAATTGCTTTAATTGTCTTCCTTGACTTCATCTGTGTTCATGAAGCAGCAGCAGAGACACAAGAGCATCTGAAGAATGACTACACTGATGTACTTGTTACATTAATGATTTAATAAGCTACAGAAGTGATCTGAGCGCTCAGGTTGTTGAGCATGCTGGATGTCCAGGCCCCTGGAATGTCCATTATTAATGAAATGAGTGAGCGCCTGAATGCTTTCGGTGTTTATGCCAAGATTAGTAGCTGAAGGGAAATCTCAAACCCTCTCTGTAAACTATTATAGGTTAGTCTGTGCCTATGTGTCTGTATCTCCTTCTCCAACACTGTTGTAGTACTGGAGCCCGGTCTTGAAACCAAAAACAAGCAGTCTCTGTCTTGGTGTTGGTCTATACCATGGTCTTAGCTTCATTTGATCATGGTCTTGTCTTTTTTTGAGGTAACATCATTTAGAAACTGAACTATGTAAAAATACATCAACCTACTTATCACTATTTGTATGCATGTACATGTATCTACATCAGGTAGGAAACAGAGAATCAAAATAAATAACTAATCAGATGCTATATACATTTTGGTCATGAATTGGACTTGATGTGTCCCAGTCTTAGTCTTAAATCTGTTCTAGCAACATTAACTACATCACCGTCTAGTACATACAAACATAATCTTATTCATTTCAATGGACATGGTCTTCTTCCATGTTCTGTACCAATCATCCAGTTTCTGTTCCACTGTGTTCCGTATCTGTTTTCCTGTATGTTCTCTATTGATAATTTTTAATCTTTCTGTATTAACTTCTCCATATTAATCTCACTTATAACTGGATTTATGTAGAGCTGCTGTCTACCAATCTGTCTTGTTACCATCCAGTACATTTTTCATCATGTTCTACTCTATATCCTGTGTATGTTTCAATGAGGTCTGAAGCTAACATCATGTATGTGTTCCACCATGTTCTTTTTTTACGTTTCACCATTATCTAGATCTCCCATCCTGTATGTTCCACCACATATTGGTTTCTCTTTGTTTTTTCATTTCTGCAGAAAATGGCTGTTTTTGAAATTGCTGTATACTTGCTGTACTTTTAAGTTAATAGAGGATTACATTATGATTATTATATCTTTGAATTTTGGAAGAAAATAATAAAATGTAAATAGGCTAGTACAGATGTTGTATAGACAGCAGTGAATGATCAATCGTCACTTTTTGGAAAATGGATTTGTAAAGACTGTTCTACATATTGACCTTAAATGGGTGGAATTGGCCATTGGCCATTACAGTCATTGTGGGATATTGAGCATTGTGTTTAATAATAACAATCAAATTCCTCTTGAACAGAATCTCTGTCAGTGCTACCTAATATCTACCATTTCACTCATTCTCTTCCACACCCCTATGTAAATGTTCTACTGATTGGTTCTGACCCCAGGAACACTGTCCCTAATTGGCTTTGCTAAACTTTGCATTACTGCTATAAATCAAATGCCCATGTTAGTCTTCTAGGGGAATGTAAATTTGGTCTTTACTGTATTTATCATCCTGCTAATTTAACAGCCAAGTCTGACACATTATTTAAATACGCGTTGGTCATAAAAACAATTTAGCTCAATAAATTGTGGGAGGTAATAAGCGTAATGCAGCGGAGATGACATGGAGGCAGACTGTCCTTATTAGTGTGGAGAGTTATAGCACTATCAGGGGTGACCTTAGTGTTTTACACACACATACTCTAACCACAACCCACACAAAGACACATTTAATCACTATACAACCAAAACACAGATTGTGTACTTTGGTCACAAATTGCATTGTAAAAGGTCAGCACACGAATGTACAAACACACAAATACTAAGATATAAAATCTTATCTTATCTTATCTTATCTTATCTTATCTTATCTTATCTTATCTGATAAGATAAGATAAGATAAGATAAGATAAGATAAGATAAGATAAGATAAGATCTTTTACAGCCCCATAGTATGGAAATTCACATTATTACAGTAGCAAAGGGAGAGCAAGGTATAGTAAGGTACTCATTACATGAAAATAGATAAATACACAGTGCATTAAATACAACATACAGTATAAATATTGTAAATAAAAGTCACCCTGAAGAACATTATCTACAGATTTGCAGATTATTGGTGATGGAATAAATATTGCACATTGTTGTTATGTTATATTGAACAAAAGATTTAAGTGTGTGTCCATGGTCAACAGCAGGCTCCTTCATACACTCAAGGTGAAGCAGCCCATCACTGAAGGAGCTGCCCAGTGCTGCCAGGGTCTCATGCATGAGGTGGGAGTCATTTTCTAGCATGGATGCCAGTCTGACATTCTTTTTATCTCCCACCACCAGCACTGGGTCTAAGGGGCTTTCCAGGACAGACACTAGTGTGTTTATCACATATATGGTGTTCTGGTCTACTTTATCATTGTGTATGAATGAACTGACGTTTGTTGATGTACAGTGTTGTACAGTGATGTACATGTTACATATAAAGCAGTTTCATTTTTGGTGAAGGGCTTTATTTAGGTTAAGGAAGCCAGGATTTTTGGACTGAACATTCTCTGATTGCTGTAATAGCTGATCACAGTAAGGCTTAAATGTTATACCATTAACTTGCTATCTTTAGCTTTTTTAAAGGCCAAGTTATGTTTGTTCCAGAATTTGCTGATATTTTGAATACCCTCTTTCCTCTAGATTTGAAACTTTCCCAATGCCATTGGCTGCAACTCAAGCCCAAATCATGATCCATAACAGTTGGATAGGTGATTGTTTAATCAAATTTGAAGATTTGGCACATTTTTTCCATATGTTTATACCTTCACTCACTGCAACCAAAAAGATTTATCTTAACTTATCTTAATGAATCAACTTATTAAAACAAACCTCTCTCCATGTAAGGGGCTAATGGCACTGAGACCTCCCAACCACCAGAGGCTGCACTATTCCCAACAACATTCAACCTGATTGACTTCAGGTTTGAAGATGACTTAGTGTGAGGTCTTGTTGTTCATGCTCTTGGAACCTGACATGCTGACCTTCTGGTTATTTTCTGAAGGGGCTTATTGCTGCCTTTTCCTCCTGAACTCTTTGGGCTCTAGTTTACCCAAAATAATTCCTGTCTGTCTTTTCCTGGACCTCTGTGGGCTCCAAGTTACCCAATGAGTCGCTCTATTCCCTGCCTCCCTGCCTATTTTGATCCTTTTGATCCCCCCCACAAGATCACCTAATGATTTGTGGCTTTACTGGGTACTATTCACCCACAAGGTTTTCATTTACTGTTTCTGTTTACTGAAAAGATGATAAGGATGACTGTATCCTCAATGTCTTATTTTTGAGCCATTTTTGTTTGTTTGTTTGTTTGCTCCATAGGCCTCTAATTTTCCATGTGTTTTGCTCTTTTCCTGCATTTTGGTCGCACCACTTTGATTATTTTATTTTTCTTTAAGTCACAAGCATTCTTGGTGTGATAACCACCACTTTCACTTCACACTCCTGTGTCCCCCTAGAGATATAGTGTTGTCCCTCCATACCAGTAACAGCAGTTCAATTCCCACTGCATTCCTTACTTATTTGCAATTGCTTACCAATAAATCTAAATTGTTGTGTGTTGTTTTGTCTCTTCAATATCTCATGGCAGATTTTGGTACACACATCCAGATTTGGCAGAAAACTGATGAATTAATAATGCACTTTTTTTTACATAAATGTAGTACACACTCATAAAACATCTTAATGAGGCACTTTGGAAAATCTGTACTGTTGTAATTACATTCACACTGTTGCAGGATGGAAGTTGTCATGAAATTATTATGTTCTTGCTGAATCTCTTGCAGGGCTTTTGATAAACCATTTACAATATCACAGCTCTAGTTCATTGCCTGTTTTTTCCACAGGAAAGGGTCATGTGGAATTGCTTTATGATATATTTAACATGATCTATGAATTTAATAGTGGGCAGTGATCAAATGTATTTAACGGATGAGATCATGAACTTGTACATGTGTAATTCAGTTTTTGTTCATGAATAATATTTTTTTTTTCTTTCTTTTTTATTTACAAATTCTCCAGCCTTTAGAAATATATGCTCACATGGGACTGAAGAGACTGAAGTACATTAAAACTCCATGGTCAGCTGATAAATGTGGGGTAAATGTTCGTCTGCACAGAATCTTAAAGGATCCCCAGACTGTAGTATTATTGGGTCACTAAGGTACCTCTGAATCTCAAAAGTGGCATTTCCTGTGGCATTTCTCACTCGCCTGGTTTCTACCACATTGCTGTCTAATAAGTCCCACAGACCTTTACATGGCAGAAATATGAAGCATAATGGTTAAAATGGATTCTATATATATATATATATATATATATATATATATATATATATATATATATATATATATATATTTCCAAGACATAGATGTCAACTCTAAAAGAAGGTCTCATAAAAAGTAGTTCCTGAAAAAGATGCAGAACTGGATTCGTCTTCAGACTGTCGCTGACTGATGGAAGTTGAAGTAGATTGGGGTGATTTGTGGTTGGTTCACTCCTATTAATCTTGCAAATTCGGCTAGAAGCCCACAGTTTTATATTATAGATCTAATAAATTTGCAATCGACAATCATTCGGTCCACAGTACGTGAAATATCCTATGTCAGTCACAGTATGGTTGTTGTACTTGTTCTTTTTTTTCTTTCTGTTACCTCACTAGAAACTGATATTCTCTACAAATGTTAGCTAGCACTGCTGGAGCGCTTTGTAAATTCTACTTCATAAAATCACGGATAGCATGCCCATTTGGGCTAAATCCGGGCCACTTTTGTCACATACAGCTCAGATGTGGGCTACATTTGGGCCAAACATTCCATACTATCTAGGGTATATAGGCTCAGAAATAATTAGTCAGGGGTCAGAAAGTTGTCATTTGTCAGGTACTGTTCCACTAGCAGCATGCTTCAACCAAAATAAGTTAATAATATTTAATTCGCTGTTAGTAAACTAATGCTTCATAAGATGTGCACATAGTGTCAGGGTTTCCAATAAAATCCCCTTGGTTGTTTCTCTACAAAGTACACAACTGTAAAGAATTTACTTTTTATGACTCTTCCCTGAATGTCATATTTTTTCAGGTGTTTCTGTGTACTAGAACCATGCATATTCACTCAAGAGTCTAAATCCTTCTGAAGGTCTTTGTAGTCAAATGAGGATTTTGATTTGTCACCGTCTCTGCAGTTGTTCAAGCAGTTCTGTTCTAATGTTTTCTTGCTTTTCCTGATCTCAACTTGACCTCCATCATTCAATTACATTCACATGATGGCTACCTTCTTATAGCCTTCGCTTTATCATCAAACAGCTTAATGCTCAGTGCAAGTACCTGTTTGCTGAGTAGCTTTTTACTAAGTTGGCTTGATATAGCTGTTTGCTCTTGCTGAGTTTGTTTGCTACATGGTGGACTTCTATGAAACCCCTTCTCACATATGTTACATTTTCAGACTTTTTGAAACCAAAAAGACTTTGAAACCAGACTTTTTCAGACCAAAAAGCTTCTTGGTGAGTTTGTCACTTTATTTAAGTTCTTAATTAAAAAGCAGTAAGAGCCTGTTTTTATCATGACTGGTGCTGTTTTTTTTTTGTTTGTTTTTGTTTTTTTTGGCATGTTTAGCTTAAGCCCCTTTTCCACCACCAGTGATAACGATAGTGTTTGTGCCAAGTCTCAGCTAATTAGCTCTCTGTTGGAAAAAGTGGACATGCTAGAATTGTGCATCCAGGGTCTATTAAAGGATAAATTAGTATTAGCAGCCATGGGTGCCTCAGGGAGAGCTAGCACCCCCTTGAGTTTTCAGACTTCTCACTGTGGGGTGGATGAGTAACATCTCAGCGGCATAGTCAGAAAGCTAAGGTTGAGGCCAAAGCTAGCCCAAAAGAAAACCGGTCCCCACCTGTTCACGTGTCAAACAGGTATGCCCTCCTCAGTGAAGCACCTGTTGAGGAACCCTTTAAAAGGATCCAATTATAGGATATTCTACTGAATTCTACTGAATATCCTATTGGAACTAGCTAGACTTCTGGGGGCACCAATGGTCACAGTTAGCTGTTTACTTGGAGCCAAGCTGCTAGCCATAACTGGTCATTGTATGTTAGCAAATAGCAAATTATAAAGTGAATAAAATAATTTAGTGCTAGGTATTCATCAGGTCTAAGCCAAGTTTCGTTGAGGCAAAAATCCTCAAATGCTTGAAAAGCTCAATGTTTTATACCTCAATGAAACTTGGATTAGCATTAACATTAGATTAAGAGATTAATATTCACTTTGAGAAGTGACCAGGGCATTTACCTCAATCCTAGAGTCCATAGGTATTATCCAGTGCTACATTCACACTCTGGATTTGGTTCTGATGCTGGGTGTTAGCATAGATAACAAATATTCTAACCCTTTCTTATGAGCTATTTCTAGCTATAGCTAATCTGTGTACATCCCTTGCAAATGCATAAAGCGATCAATAAGATAAGCTTCAGATCAGAAAATTATTGAAAACCTCCCAGATTACTGTCCATCAGATCCACTAGAGTTAGACAGATTTACTGAATTTACAGACAGAATAACGCCAGATCAACTTTAGACAGTGTAGCACCACTGCACAAGTATTAAAAAACTGAGAAAGAAGAAAATCGTCTCGTACCTTTAAACAATCAGCACAAAGAGTAGAGGGGAAATGACTCAGCATGGAAGGACAGCCTTATTGTATATAGAATGGCTCTCACTAGAGCTCAGATTACTGTATTTTCCGGACTATAAAATGCTACTTTTTTCCACGCTTTAAACCATGCACAGCACAGTGCTGATAAGATTAGACTGATATGGTAAAATATTCTTTTAGTTGGGACCCTGGCTGCAGCATTTTGAACTAACCTGAAGTTAGGCTGTTATAGTTAGATCTGTTTGAGTCAATTGCCATACTTTGATAATGTTTACATTTCATGTTCTCCATGAAGGTAACCACAATTAATTATATCTCCCTAGCTTTCCAGAGCTAGTGATGACCCACTGGCCTGGACTGATTGGCTGCTCACCTTCTAGCTACTGGATTTGGACTACTTTTCCACCCTGCCTTGGACTAGTTGCCCACCTGCCATCACCAACTATGTAGAAATTTACACAGACCCTACTTAGCTGGCACTTATTATGATCCATCATCCAACTCTCTTTACTTCAGTAAATCTGAGAAAGTGTTTCCTTGCCTCTGTCACCCTTTGGATTGCTCAGTGGGTTATGTCTTTATCTTTTGTTTTATGTGTTTTGACCATCTTTTTTATTAATGCAAATCTGCTTTGTGACATCAGTTGTATAAGGAACTATGCAAATAAACTTGGGTTTTATTTTATTTTTACTTTTTTGATTGACTTTGCATCATCTGGCCTTTCCTAACGATGTCTAATTTAGGCGTAACTATGTTTACAAAGTTACAATTCACTGAGAAAGCAATCAAAACTTTTCTCATCATTCTGAAGACTATGTGGCCTTTTGGTCTGGAAATAAAGGTTTGTTATAAGCACTTCATGTAACAAGCAGATTAACTTGTTCTGTAAATTCTTAGATTAAAATAAAGCAAAGCAAAACAACAGTTAAAATGAATATAAACCATATTCTTCTTTTTATTCTGCTATTTTGCAACATCAGTCACTGTTATTTTGCATTTTATAATGCAATTTTGCACCCAGAAATGTGCTGTGTTCATTTTTATGCATATGAAAACCCCCAAAACAAAGTCTCCTCCAGTGACAGCCGTGGTGACAACCACGGCACTGGTACTGTTCTGCCTCCAGCTTATTGATCGGCCTAATTGACTTGAAGGTAATGGGCCACAATGAGAAACAAGCCCTCAACTTTCAGCATGCAAACAAACGCAGGCGGACTGTAATAAAGGACAGGCAGGCAGAGCAAAACAGCCCCATTTACATGACATTAATGACAGAGTGGCTCACATCCATTGATCTCCCCATGCAAATGAGCAGTAATTAAGTCTACATTATTAGGGGATTTGTGAGGTCGCTTTGGCAGGCAGCAGTTGGGGATATTACAGAGCCATGCATGGGAGTGAAGAGACAGGGCCTGCTGTTTGGCTGCCTGTGTAATAGTGTGTGAGCTACAGGTAAATTTAAGCTCATCAGTCACCTGCAGAATCGCTACAGATATTAATCACCTCAGGGCTAGCTGCAGGTTCAGTTAACATCACTGCTATCACAATCACACAACGGGTGGGGAAGCTCTTTAAACACAGCACATTAGACTCCGTTCCAACTTTATTGGAAGAACTGACAGACCTCCATGCACTCACATTCCATTTAATAGAGACTCTTCCTTTGTGCTTGCACTCACTGGATATCATGGTTGACCACAAACACTAACCCAGTCAGATTAACAGCACTTCAAGCTTTTAGCTTTGAAAACATCAAGCTCTACTGCTCCAGATCTGAAAAAAATCCGTCCTTCCACATTGAGAAGACAACTCAGCTTTGTGCATCTAAAAGGATGTGGAGCTGATCAAAAAGCTTTAAGAAAAAACAAACAAAGCAAACGCTGCTGTTCTTAGAACCACACAGACAGAGTCCAGACCTATATGTTACTGCCTGTGATTAGGATGATTGGATGGTGAGATGGGAAAACTTCAAAGACTGAAAACTTTCTGACTTCTAAGACTGATTTTAGAGGTGTGGAAACAGCAGCATCTTAAACAGCAATGTGAACTACTTCAGATCTTGGGAAAAGAGAAAAATCTCCTTGAAAGTTTCTTATCAAGCTTCTCTCACTTGGTTTATTGACTCCACAAACTCCATTTCCCAGGACACACCTCCAGCTCTCAGGACCCTGTCAACCAATCACTGTTCAGTATCTAGATCAATGTGGCCAGAATACTGATTACTCACACCTATCTATGATTTTTAATCTGTTTGTATCTCATTTTTGGCTATAATCAGACAAATCTAAGTTTTGGTGTATATAAATTGTATCCAGATTTTTACTGGTATGTACAACAAAAAAGTCGCATGGCTTGAAATGCGATTACAGTCAGATTCGTATAGATATGAATTTGTATAGATGTCAATTCATACAAATATTTCTTGTCACATTTCCACCTTGCAAGGTACTTTTCAGTTCAGAGAGTACATCTTCATTCTCTCCCATTGTTTAATCTCTGTTCATGTCCTTCAAAAAAGCCATTTTGTGTGTATTATTACACCAAAGCTCTGTTGGGCTGCAGTCATAGCTTCTGTAATTTGCTTTTGCATTATTAAGTAAGGACAATTATTATACACTTGTGATCTATGCAGCATGTGAGCTTGGCATTTGATACATATTTATAATTGCACTGCTTTCTCTTATGCAGTTCCCACTGCTCAAAGCCTCTCATTAAGTTAAAGGGTATATACTGGGGGTTGGGTATAATCTGCATTAAGCACACACAGAGGAAATGTACACCACTGTTCCAGATGCAAGAAGGTTTATTTACTCTTCCTGAGAAACTCTGAGATATTCAATTTTGGTCTGTGTTAACTCTGTGTCAGCTCTTTAAGACTAACCCACAACCCAGTGGTCAATAATGCTGCTCTAACCACTGAGCCACAGCTGCCTAATTGTTAATTTTCCTCTGAATATTATATATTTGACTTTTTTCCTAACTTATTTTTATTTGTTTTAAGCACTTTTGTCAATTGAAAGTGTCTTATTTCACTAGCAGACAATTTTTCTTGTTTGTGGCATTTCTTGAAGATTGCTGAATGATCTAGATTTTTCTTTTTAAGTGTCAAGAACAAGTAAAAATAAGCTCATTTTTAATTAATCTTATAATATTTCTATACTAATTATTTAATAAATAAAATGTTTATATAAATTTTGGCATGTGGTCATGACATGAAGGGACCGAGAGGTTGGTTTTGCCACCCAACTGCATTCAGGTGCGTTTCATAGCACTGTTGTATATTAAACAGAGCTTAGCATTTAATCAATTACAAAAGTCTATTTTGGCTTATTTGATAGTATTGCTGTAATGTAACTTCTCATTCTACAATAATTAAACCCCACACAAAATACATCATCTTCAGAAATCAACTGTAAACTCCTCAAAAAGTAGTTTCACCCAGAAGGAATCAACCAATTGCAATGTCACTCACAATGGTAGTGGGTCATATTCAGTGATGAGTCCCACATTTGTCTCGGTGGACCAACAAATCTCAACCCATTCTCAAATGGGTGAGAATATTCAAGATGCATGGAATGGATTATCAGGGTCACCATTAGCAACCTCTGCAAATCCTTTCTGAGTCTGGCATGTTGCATTACACCCAATGTATACTGAGATGCTACTTCTACCTCTGTATATACTTCTTTGTGTGTAGCTCAATTCATATTACCTATATTTGTCTAAATGTTTAATAATTGATTTTTCCTGATATTCTTTATTATCATTCTGAATAGCATTGCAATCCAACACTTCATTTTGGGTGCAAATATTTGTGCAACTATTTGTTTTGACAATGAGTGTATGACCTTGTTTTTGAACAAGAAAAAGTCTGCAAAATAAAATGCTTCACTCTAGTGTTACAGATTTACACATCTAAAAGTCTCATTCTCATTCCAGTCTGCATGTTTCGCTTCTTTAGAAACTGCTCTGCTGAATCTAAAGCCAACAGTAATGTTGCAGTTAAGGTAGCATTATGGATATCTGCTCTACTAGATTGCTTTATTTTTACACATTCAAAGTAACACAAAATAACACATTTAATTTAGGTAAGAAACTTCTTGCAAGTACAACTTCAACATTCATCTGTATTCATCCAATATGCATATACTCTCAAAAATAATAGTATCTGTATCTTTAATAATATGTGTTGTAACGTACGCAGACTCATAGAGGTAGGTGGAGATGGAAGTACATGCTGGGTTGAATATTTATTAACACGGTACATAAACAATAACCAAGACAACCAGACTAGACATGTAGACAAGATGAGTAGACAAGTTAGCCAGAAGACAGACAAAGACTGGGACTAAGGGGCTTATATACACAAAGAACATTAGACAAGACTGGAACATGATAATGATGGGGCAGGGTTACAAATAGGACACAGCTGGGAATGGGTGGAGACAAGACCAAAACAAAACACACTTGCTAGAAGCACGTGGGAACACCCGACTCTATACATGACAGTTATACATGTATTGGAACACTGAGGTCAATCTTTTATTTTGGCTGTAGACTGAAACATTTGGGTTTGACATTAGGAGATGAATATGTGACAAAAGTTCCTGGTATTTATACATCTGAATCTGATACTCAGTTCAGAAGATAGCACCTTTAGTGGAGTGGAGTTCGAAACACTCTTATTGGACTCTGTATCTTATTCGCAATAATGTATTCATAGTCAATTCCTGTCCAACAACAACGTTTAGCCATGAAGACAAAAGTTAAGAAAACATTTGAAAAACAAAGATATTTCCAAAACTAATAAATAAATAATAATTAAAAAAATGATTAAAATGATAAATGGAACTGAGAAAGAAGATAAGGGAGGGGAAAAACCGCTTTAGGAGGAAGCTAGGAGGAACAGGAGGAACAGTTACAACATAAAAATGTCAGTTGAGTTTGCAAAGTCCTTAAAATCATCTCTGGCCACAAGAAACCCAACTTCCATGTGGTGGGGGACCAAAAGTGGGTGAACTACCTGAATCAATTGTTCAATAGGATTGATCGCTCGCCTATCCCCACATCTTGTTATCCCTCTACATTGTGAATGTAAGGACTAGTAACCACTATGTCCTGGTGGTCTTATCTTAACAGCACTCAGCTCACTAACAAAAATAAAATAAATTAAAAATGAAAATATTTAATATAACGGTTTGTATATAGCACATATTAATTTGAGAATAAGTAAATAAAAGTTTCCCAAAAAAGTTCTGAAAGACTATTCTAGGAACATCCAGCATACTTGATGGATTAAATGTTGTAAGAACCAAACGTCATAACATTCAGAAATTACTAACCAAAAATTGTTTGTGTATATGTGCTAATCCTGGCCTATAAAAGAACAATCCAACCCCACATCTCTTTCCTTATGTCATTTAAAGAGGCACTTTGAGTTCTTTTCGAGGTTTTCAAGTTTTTTTTTTCTCCTCTCTGCTTTCTTTTCCCTCCCTGTACTAGGCCAAGCTTGACTCGGTCATTAAAGCATCCGGCTGTTATTAGGCTTAATAAATACCTGCAAACGTTTGAAGTGCCACCGTGCTTCTGCAGTGAGGCACAGCTAATGGTCCCTGGACAAAGGGGGTTTATTGTGCAAGGCTTCCCCCCCATGACTTATGGACTCACAGAGTGAGCATTTCATTTAAATGTATTTCTTCTTCAATTTTTTTTAATCATTAAGAAAAAGTACATAAAAGAGGAGGAGAAGGCAACGCATCACTGAGAGAGAGAAAACCTCAATCAATGTAAACGGCCTGATGCTCAGAGCTAACTTCTTCTGACAGCCTGCACTGCTTTTAAAATTGCCAATATGTTTCATGTTACCATCTTAAATATTCAGTCTCATTTGGCTGATAATCAGCCATACTTGTATAAGCCAGAACACTGACCATTGCACATGGCCATGACACATTTACAGCTGTGTCCATTACAGATAATGTTTTATGTAGTTGTGCCATTTCTCAAACCACAGCATGGAGTCCACATCAGACTTCAGATGCATCACTTTTTAATTTAGAAGATGTTTCAAAGTCATTGCTAGAGACAGATTTGCAGAACATGTGTTGCATCTACATAAGACCATTTATACATTTTAGGATAAATTGTTGCCATTTATTTTTAATACTATGGAGTCCAAATCTGACAACTTCTTGTCAGATTGAACCATTGGTCAGTGAAAAAAATATGCACAATGTCTTTTGCCATTATAGAGCATGCTTTATTCCCTATAAGAGAACCCATTTCTCATTTATTTTTTTTAAATCAAACACAGCATGAGGTACAAGGCAAGACTGCCTTGCTTCAAAAGTTTAAACCTCTTTTAAGACCACTGGCAAATGAAAAAAATTACAGCTCATTTGCAATCATTACACAGGACATTTCATGCACTATTTCTTTAACTCCATGAACTTCAGCTTTATTTGGGAATTTTAATTTGAACACCTACTATTCAGTTAATACATATTATTCAGTAGCCACTACTTACTCAATAAGCATCAGCCATTCATGAACTATTTAGTAGCCAGTCATTTTCTATACTTGCTAATAATTTGATCACTACCCTGCTGAGAATCAAAAAATGTTCTGGCCAGCTCAGGCTGGTTACACTGGTTGACCAACTTTGAGTTGGATGGTATAGTTGGTCTAAAAGTATGCGTTATTTAGACAGCGTTTGTAGACCAGCATAACTATACTTGTAGACAAGCACTACCAGCATGATCAAAATCAAATGCAACATAAACTATGCTGACGAGTGCTGGTTAATCAGATAGTTTACCAGAATAGGGTATATTTTCACTTGGACAACCAGCTTTTTGACCAACCATCAAAATTAACCATCAAACACAAGTTTAGACCACCCGGATCCTAATAATACAAGTAACCCATGTCACTCTGGATAAGAGTGCCAGCTATAAATGCCATACATGTAAACATAGTACCTACTAATTATTCAATAACTACTACCTATTCAGTAGTTACTAATTAGTTAATAATTAAAAATGATTTAGTGCTTTCCAATTAATCAATGCTGATTATTCAGTGCCTAGTATTTATTCTGCATTTACTCATTGTTCTGAATCTACTCAGAAACTGTCATTTGAATTATATGCGAACATACAGGCATTTAGGGTTGAAAGGATTGAAGCTCAAGCCCAGCATCGGATCCAAATCATAGGTGAGATTTCTCTTTTATTCTGAAATTGAAACTTCCTTAAAGGCCATTTGCCAGTGTCAAATCTGTGCCATGTCAGCTGCCATTAAGGAGAGACAAAAATGGTAGCCAGGAGTGTGTCTAGAGCACCTAAACATAAACGTGCCAGACAATGGTCTAGACGGGCTGCGATTGAGCTGAATGAACCAGCTGCGCCCACTCGTTCACTCCGTCCAGCCAGTTAAAGTATGACGTTGGGGGGTCTGTGGGTTTTTCAGCTTGCTGGGATGGAGATAAAGACGTCCAGCTCAATCAGGTGTACTCTAGCCCACCTTTCCTGCCCCCACTCTCTCTCTCTCTCTCTCTCACACACACACACACACACACACACACACACACACACACACACACACACACACACACACACACACACACACACGGCTCATTCTGTCTCTCCCCAGCTGGCAAAAATTGAGGTTTTTGAAGGTCGTTATCAAGAAGTGCCGGCTTATTACAGTCCATGACCTTCACCCCCAGCCCCTGGGCACCCGCCTTGCTCTTATTTAGTGTGGAAACTTGGTGTGTGTGTATGTGTGTGTGTGTGTGTGTGTGTGTGTGTGTCTGCATGTATGTGTGTGTGTGTAGTGAATAAAAACCTTATAGCTATTTTTTCCAGGTCTTTATCACTAGATGCTCTTGTTGCTGTCAGTCCAACTTCATCCTGTCCTTGGGGACAGAAAAGTCACAGTCTGAAGAATACTCCAGCAGGTCTAATACACACACCACACACACACACACATGAAAATGAGAAATATTATACTGTAATATTATACACACAGTCATGTAGTTTATGATGACTCAGCATGAAGCCTTCTCAATATTGCACTATTGAGGTTTTATGTTAATGTCAGCAGTGTGGTGTACAGCTACTGCAGTGGTCTTCAGAAAAGCACTTATACCTCAAGTCAAATGTCCAGCACAAGCCTGTATTGAGTCATCCATTAAACAAAGAGGAACTCAAAAACACTATGTCCAAATGTTTGTGGACACCTCTTCTAATGAGTGCATTCAGCTACTTAAAACCATTGCCAACACTTATATGAAACTGCACCCACAACTGCACCTAGTAGAAAAGTATTGCTAATAGAATTAACTTGCCAGTCCAGCCCTGATACTAACAGTGGCAGGTGGGTTCAGCCAATCAAAGTCTTCCTCCAAGAACCAAGCTAACATTCAGACAGCCATGCCCTGGCCACACAAATATTAATCACATTTATTTCAGTTGAACAGCAGGCTGCAAATGGTTGAATGCAATTGTTCACTGTGTACAATCATTCTTGAAATCTTAAAAGTAGATAAGGAGAATGAAAATCAAACAAATGAGACAAACATTTTATACTTGGTCATTTATTTATTGAGGACATTAATCCAAAATTAAAGATCTGTGAGTGGCAATGTGTGACCCTTTAGCAAAAAAAAAAAAATGTGAAATCAGGTGTTTTCAATCAATGGGAACATTGGAAAAGGTTACTGGGTTATTGTCAGGTTCTGCCGCTGTGTTTTCCATGACAGGTTCTAAACAGATATAATATGACTACTGACATCTTCATTGTAACACAATTTAAGTAAGATCTCTGTAACTTTGTTTTCACATTATAAACATATTTAAAAATGACAAATAAAGTGCATGGTCTGTACAGGGCTCAAAACATGATTAATTGGGCAAATATGACACAAAAACTAGATCATCTGTATGGGACTCTTGAAATAAAGTGCACCCTGAATATGAAATAAGATTCAAGTCTACCAGTAGTGTCTGACCTACTCTTCATTTGTTTCAGCCATCACACAGAATTGATCACAGCTCGATTCACAGAGTAGCTGAATGTTTCTCCATGCTTTTCTCAATCACCATCACAGCATAGTCAGACATCCAATTTTACATCATTACATTCTCATCTTCTCAAACTCCAAACCATGAAACATCCCTAACGTCACTAACAGCTCTAAGAAAGGGTTGGTCAATGAGGGAGTTCATCAGTACCTCAGCTGCATCTGCATAGACCTGTATAGACAGACATTATTCAATCTACACTGCTGAAATAAATAATTTGATTGCAAAAAATTCATGAAAACGAAGAACAGAGGTTCATTATACCAACCCAGATTAAAAAAAAACTGCAGAAATGGTTGTCTTTCTGGAAGGTTCTCTTATCTCCTCAGAGCAAGGTTGGAGCTCTGTGAGAGTGACAATTGGGTTCTTGGTCACCTGCCTGACTATGGACCTCCTACCACATTCACTCAGCTTGACTGGGCAGTCAGCTCAATGAATAGTCCTGGTGGTTCCAAACTACTGTCATTTACAGGTGATGGAGGCCACTGTGCTCACTGGGACCTTCAATGCAGCAGAAATGTTTCTTTACCTATCTATCTATCTATCTATCTATCTATCTATCTATCTATCTATCTATCTATCTATCTATCTATCTATCTATCTATCTACCTATCTATCTAGATAGAGCGATAGAGAGATAGAGAGACAGATATACTGTATATAGATATAGGAAATAGGCTATAACCTACAATGTTCAAAAAAAGTGAAGCACTCTGAATACTTTCTGGATGCACTCTATATATAGATTTCAGATATCAATATATAATAGACATGATTTTCAGGGGCTTAGGCCTATGTTTCAAAAAACAAACAAACAGAAAAAAAAAACAGAACAAAACAAAAAAGGGGCTAATCAGCCCATGTGGACATGGACAGTTCAAGGCAACATCTATACTAATAACGACTAAAGCTGACTCTATAAAGATAGATTCCTCTGAAATTTGTCCCTAAGGCCTAGTCTGTCTTGAGACACACTGTTAGATAAGCCAACAAGAGAGCCCATCAGTATCTGAGTTGCCAAGAAGGCAATGTAGTATAGAACGCTCACATTTAAACTCCATTATACAGCTGTATAAAATCTTTAGAGTCAATATCTGAATATTAACTCCTCTGTGAAAATAACCTCAATGTTTTGAATGGGCACATTAAGACACAGAAAATAATAAACATTAGAGCGTCTGTGAGCCAGATAAAATGATCTAGAAATCTTAATAGTCATGAACATAATACGGCTTGGAGCAGCATAGTTTAGTCATAAAATGCTTCACAAAAGATTTTAGAGATAAAATACAATGGCTAAGTAAGATAACAGAACAAGCTGGAGAAAAAAGAGCCCAGTACTCTTGGCATATACTAACATTAAAATGCATCAGATGTTATCTAGATTTAAATCCATTATTGAGCTTACATTCCTATTTCCTAGTCTGTGGAATGCTGAAAGGAAGTAAATAAGAACATGAACTCCCAGTAGTTGAGCTGTGAGTGATTCTATCAGTTCTATGAGTAAACCTTCAGTTTCATTCTTAGTTGAAAACCACCTTGCCGAAAATGTTAAGATGTACTTTAATGTGACATGTCAGTTTGCTCTTTCTATCTATCTATCTATCTATCTATCTATCTATCTATCTATCTATCTATCTATCTATCTATTTTTCTCTCTGTCTGTGTTATTCAGTTCACCTTTCTCTTTGTCTATCAACCCACTTGTACTTCTATCTCTTCTGATCACATGATCAGTAACTGTTTTACTGTTTGTGCTTTGTTGATAAATCAATTACGCACATTTGGTAAGTGATCACACCAACATCTTCAGACTATCCTGGCTAAGCAACAAAGGAAAGAGAATCATTTGATTTAGTAAATTACAGGCTGCTGTTTGAGTACACGGTAAGCAGAGAAATGCCTCTGTGTATGAAAAGGTGAAATCTATTCAGGAATGTGAAAAGCACAGCTCTGCTCCAGGTGTGTGACTCAGGTGTTGACAATGTGTGTGTTTCCCAGAGATTTAGGTCAGCCTACAGGTGAGGGTTGCTGCTACAGAGCTAGAAAAAGAGTGAGTCAGTGAGGAGGGAAGTGTAAGATTACCCTCTTTATTGTGCGCTCTCTCTCTCTCTCTCTCTCTCTCTCTCTCTCTCTCTCTCTCTCTCTCTCTCTCTCTTTATCTCTTGTCGCTCTTTATATCAGATTATCTGTTTGTCTCTTTGCCTGTTTCCCTTCACTTCACTCCCTCTCTACTTTGCTTTTCTCTCTCTCTCTCTCTCTCGCTCTCTCTCTCTCTCTCTCTCTCTCTCGGTGGTCCTCCTTGGAGTGAAAAGTCTCTGCACATTTATCAGGCAGGTGAAAATGGGTTTTGGGATGATGTATTATCCAGGTTTGCGTTTAAAACATCCCTCAAGAAAAAAAAGGTTTCACCAGCAATATTGGAGCTTTTTATCTGTTCTTCCGCTTTTGTAGGATGGACAGAAGGAGTGGACAGATAACGAGCAGACTAGAAGCCCAGCCGCTTCCGCTGAATCAAGGAAAGTTTAGCGGTGATGTTTAAGTGCAGAACTTTCATACTTCAGCCCCGGTTCTGTCACCCACCTGCTCTATCTACTCATCTGCCATTGGCATTCTGTACATTCTGATTCGTAGTTGTAAAGTTTCCACATATAACACTGGTATGTTAGTATTGCAATACTATAGTTATACAGTATTTATTATCATGTTATTATATAAATATTAAACTCTCATTACATTGATACAGTTCTTGCCTTTTTATTCAGTCCAAATCCGACACTTTTAGTTTATTTGTGATTACGTCTGCCTCCTACTCTCACCTTTTGCCATATGTGACATGTGCATTATTAGTTTTACTAATTCACAGCACAGAACAAACACTTAATTGAGCATGAAATACTAACTAAATGTGACTTCTCTAGCTTGTTACATTATAGCTAATAAGAATAGAATAACCTCATATTCTAAAGAAAGAAGATTAGGCTAAATCCCAATTTGGATCAGATTAGTTTTACCAGGTTTACAGGAAGTGGGACAATATAAAAGTTCCTTAGTAGATCTAAGATAATAGTGACTGATTTATATAAGACAAACTGTTGGTATAAATGATAAAGATGGGAGTGACTCCTGAATTTAACACACAAAAAAAATAATTGAAGTTTCCACATGTACCATACTGGTAAATAAATATAGAGAAAACACCAGCCAGTCAGTCCAGTGGTGGCCCAAAAGGAACCTTAACCTTAAGTATTTTGAGAAATGTATGTCGAAACATATTAATGAGTATGAAGACAAAACAGTAACAGCTAGAAAATTGCATTTGGTGGAGTGTTACTATTTGGTTCCTAAGCAGTTGCAGTGATATCCCAGTTGATTGCTAGCATGGTGTCAAGTGATTTTTGGGGTATCCCATGTAGTTGGTTGGGTGTTTCATTTGAATTTGTATCATCAGCACACAATATGTGTGCACAAACATTTGCACGCTATTCATTCATATGGGAAAATAAATCTGTAGTGGACTGTGAAGATATCCAAGTTATGTTGGAGTCCAGTGATGGGCTGTGGAATTATTCATGAAAACAAAGAACATGAAACTGAAAAACAGAAAGATGCTGCTGTCTCTGGGGCATTTCTATATTGCTCCATAATTTGACACTGCACTCTTCAGGATGGTCCTTCCATGCTGATTCATTTAATATCAAAAGCACAGTTCATTCATTTAAACCAGTTCAAATCAATTTCTTGTTGATTGAAGAGTGACTCTTGGAATATTGCTTTAGTTAAAACAGTTCAATATTTGATAGAAATACGAGTTGATTCATTTTGCTCAGTAAATGAATTGGAATTAGCGTTAAAATTAATAAGCTCAAGTGCTTATTGCTTTCTAATATAGATTAGGCCACCTTTTAATACTTTATATTGTGTTGTTTTGAGGGCCATTTTACATTTTTAAAATGATTATAGCATATAACATTGATAGACATCCATTTTTACATTCTATCCACATTATGAAAGGGAATGTGATTGCATGCCATCCCCATTATCTGCAGGATGTCATTACTGGTCCTGGAGCACTGTATTTGTATAGTATTACACAGGTGGTTTTAATGATATGGCTGATTTGCTGTATTGCTGTATTGTAGGCATCACAAACTAAGTAATTATGTATTGATACTAAATTAAAAAAGGTGAATTGAATTTGTCCCCATTGTCCACTCTGTCCCTCAGCAAATCATGTAGTTGTGCAGTATGTAGTCTCAAATGAACAGTGTATAGTTTGGGCACATGCTGCCTCTTCAGGGCCCAATACAAAACCCATCTCACCCTGTCGCACACCTGAATGCTCCAGAAGTGGCCCATGCCACCACAGCACACAGCTTCACACCTGCCTTATGTCATTGTCATCACAGCAACAAAGAAACCAGCAGACCTCACCTTCAGCCACTAAAGGATGTAAAGAACACCTGCTTCTTTTGCTCGGTGCCCAAGAATCCATGGCCATTCCTGAAAGCCAAGTCAACCAGATATCAGGAGTAAGGTTAAGTTCTTGTCTGATCAGCTTAACTCACTCTTTCAGTATTCCTCATTTAGCAGGAATGCCAGATTTAAAAAAAATCTGCATGATGTTGGGAATATTGGCATTTGATCAGTGGCCTTTGATCGGTGTAAAGTAAAAAGTAATGTGAAAACGGTAAACCTATATAGACAATATATTGTATAAAAGAAGTTATTTAGAAAACAAATACTTTTTTTTTAGTTTTTTGAGTGTAGCCCCTCCCCTGCCTTCTTATCATCATCATGCTTATCATAGAAACCATGTAAATGTATATAAAAACAGAAAGATGATACATAATATACTATAGCTATCAAATCAATGCAGTCAGACCCTTATACTCATGTTGCCAGGGCGACCCACAGTAAAGACCGAAAAAAATGTCTCAATGACTATGTTACATTTGCCTATAAATCATTAAAATCCTTCCAACTCAAACATTCTACTGGTTGTTTTGATTTAAACTGCTCTTCTGTGACCTACAGTCTACATTCTAATGATGAATATTCTACATGCTAATGACTGTTTTTTGCCTACAAACAAACAAAACAAAGAAAAAGATCCACAGATACATGTACCAGAGCCCAGTGTTCACATAAGCATTATGGGATTTTCTCTTTTCTTACTAATTTAAAGCAGTAAAATAGGTACAGCATACTCAATGAATCTCCTCAGTAGCCAAATATTCCACCTTCATATCCTTCAAACGCATTGACTTCATCTCCATCTTTTTAACACCCCTTTACTCCACCCCTTTCCCCAGTGCCCTATTACTGCACCCTCTTACTTTTTTCACTGTGCCCTATCACATCATCCCACCTGCTGAACATCCCATCACCCCTTACATTTCATCCAACCTCCTTCACTCAAAGCTCATATCCTGAACAATACATTACTCCACCTCATCTCCTTATCATCCCATTACTCCAACTTCATCTCCTCAACACCCTATTACTCCACCCTACTTGTTCAATGTTCCATTATACTGCACAATATTTCTCAACTCCTCCAACAGCCTGCCCCCTTTTCTCAATTTCCCATTACTGCACCCTCATCCTTTCTACACCCCAGTACTTCACCCCATCATTTCCTCAGTGCCCCATTTCTCCAACCTCATCTCCTGAACACCCCCACATCATATTAGTTCAATGTTCCATTACACTGCCTCATCTTCCCAACACCACATTAGCTACCCTTTATTCTTAATATGCTATTGTTACATTCCATCTCTGAAATCATACTGCTTATTACATGCACCCGTTTGACTTACATACATTTTATGGGACAATCAACACTGTGTGTGACAGATCAAATAAATAGATTAAAGTCAATTAAAGTCAATATTAAATCATGATTTAAAACTTTTCTCATGTCACAATAGGTTGAAGCTGTTCTTATTGTAAAATATTAGTCATATCGCTCAAAAGTGAGTTAAGGTATAAACAAACACTGACAGAACAAACAACATTGAAAAACAACAATGAATTTCAGTCCTATAATATGTTAAAGAGGTCTGAAAGGTCTTGGGAACAAATGTATGAGAAATGCCAATGTGTCAGGATAATTATGGTGGGCAAAAGAGTTGAATTTGGGGAAAATAAGTTTTTAGCTGTCATTTAAATGATGATCAGTAATGACAATGCCAATATTCAGAGCAGAGAGGCAAAGATAAATTGACTTCAGTTCACTGCAAACATTCCAGCTTTTTCCTCCTTGACCTTTGCTGATACTTGAAGAAAATGACTGCCTTCCAAGTAAACACTGCAGTGAACAGAATCAATTGTTTCCATGAGCAAACACTGGCATCCTCACTGATAGTTTAACACAATGACCTTATGAAAGTGTGTGTTAAATTGCATTATATCATTATTACGCTTTCTGGGGACACAATGCATGTTATCTCAAATTGAATTGGGGTGTTTGACTGAGTATTGGATGTTGTCTACAAGCTGAAAACAGAATTCTGAATGCTTTTCAAATATGCTGTACATAAGTATACATACATATGGTTGATTGTCCCATAGCCTTAAATATGTGTTCTACAAGGGCCCTACAAATATGAGAAGGGTTCCATCTATACAACCTGTTTTCAATATTATAGAGTATATAAAATTGAAATCCATTGTCTTATATAGTTTTCCCTTTGTCGTTATGGTAAACTATTCCTGTCCAATAATAGACTTGTCATTATACTGTAAAATTATACAGTAATGAAATTAACACAATAAATATTGCATTTCAAAACAACACTGTTAACTCCAGCAACCTGAGAGCCACACTTTATGTGCTGTTACATACCAGTGTTCTAAGTTTCATACAGTATCTCCAGATCAGAGTAACTTACAGACTCTGACTGATCAGTGAGAGAGAGCAGGGTTAATGACATCACTGACATTTACTTATAGAGGGGGGAAAATGTTGTGTTTTTTCATCCTTATACACAAAAATAAATAAATAAATAAATAAATAAATGTAGGTGCAAGTTGTTGTTTTGGGGGTTTTTTTCAATTCCATTTATATCTCAAATGAAGAGAAATTTGAGTAGCCTAGAACCTCTTGAAAATCACAAAATATATAAATACTTTTCTATTTTTTGGAAAATAAAATACATAAAACAAAATTGGCCTAGGGCTCTAAAAGTTAAAATCATGTTATAAACAAAAATACATTGTGTAATTTACAGCCACATTGTTAAAAACTTAACTTCAAAACAAGACTGCAAAAATTCTAAATGATACACCTTACTTTCCATCTTTATGTATTTTGTGCAGAACATATGACAGCAGATCCATTAGACTACAAGAACAGTATAGATAAATACAACAATACAAATATTTGGAATATATATATATATATATATATATATATATATATATATATATATATGCCTACAGGGTTTCACAAAATAGGAATCAGAGCAGGATTTAGTTTGAACAGCATGTGTTATGAACACAATGAAAAAGAATGAGACACCAATTAACTTATATCCACTGCCTTCCAGAGAAGAGGCCCTGCATCTGTGGTTCATGCAGATTCATTTAAAACATTCACACAGTGTGCTGTGGTTCCCACAGAGAGGAAACCATCACTATACATCCTTTCTCATCCTTACCCATTTTGAAGGTCCAGTGAACGTCAGGTACTTGTGAAATAGTAAAATGTTGGCCTGAAGTTAGGTATGCTCTAATGCTTGGGTTTATGCTCTAAACCCAATACATTCACCAGAATTTAAGAAACAAGCCAGTTCTCAAGGTATGGACATTCTGTTGTTGGTTTGCCAAGCTTGTAGCATCATAGCATCAAATGACTTGTAGCTGTAATCGCTGCCAATGGTGCTTCAACAAAATATTCAACAAAGGCTGTGTATATACGTATATACATTTTTTTGTTTCAATAAATTTACAAAAATCTCAAACAAACTTTTCTCACTTTGTCATTGTGGGGTATTGTGTGTAGGAAATTTTTAAGGAAAAAATTAAAGTCATTTTGATGATACTGTTATTAAATTGCTGTTTTTAATAATGCCTAGTATTAAAATATTAAAATATAAAGTAGATATATAATAACACACGCTCATAGGTCAATCACTTTTATGCTTTATATTTTTAAAGCTCAAATTTTGTGTGTGTGTGTGTGTGTGTGTGTGTGTGTGTGTGTGTGTGTGTGTGTGTGTGTGTGTGTGTGTGTGTGTGACATTTTTAGAAGGATCTAAAATGTCAGATACATATATAAATACATTATTTATCTTCAGAAATATTATTATTCCAGTACTTCAATGGCCTTCGAACCTTTTCTAAAGTTAACAGAATGTTTTGTTTACATTTAATTAAACCCCCCTGGAATGCACATGCAGCTTTCCAGGCTTCATGCTGATAGATTTTTCATTAACTTCATGACAATTTAAAGCAGTCAAACTCCAAAGGCTGTGTGTTTAGAGGAGAAAATTGAAAGAAAAGGGAACGGTGGTGTGGATGCATTGGATGTATATATAATCCAATCAGATAATGAGGCTTAGGCATACGAGAGGAGAGGGAGCTTCTGCAATGAGAGGAGAACGCAGGCTGACGCATATCGGAGGCTTAATGATTTCAATTTGCAGCATTTGCTGGAAATCCAGTCACAATCCCACACCCTTTTTTTCTGTTGTTGTTGTTGGTGGTGTGTGTGTGTGTGTGTGTGTGTGTGTGTGTGTGTGTGTGTGTGTGAGAGAGACAGAGAGAGAGAGAGAGAGAGAGAGAGAGAGAGAGAGAGAGAGAGAGCGAGTGTGAATGTGTGTGTGAGAGAGCGAGTGAGTGTGAATGTGTGTGTGTGCATGTGTGTGTATGTGTGTGAGAGAGTGAGTGTGAATGTGTGTGTGTGTGAGAGAGAGAGAGACAGAGAGAGTGTGAATGTGTGTGAGAGAGAGTGAGTGTAAATATGTGTGTGTGTGTGTGTGTGTGTGTGTGTGTGTGTGTGTGTGTGTGTACCTGCATTTCAGTCCACACATCCTCATCCAGGCCAGTAGAACAGCAGTGGTGTTGCAGTGGAGCAATCACGCAGTGACCCTCTGTTAGAGACACACAGTTCGGCAGACTCAGATATACCTACACACACACACACACACACACACACACGCACGCACACGAAAACACGCACACACGAAAACACACACACGCGAAAACACACACACGCGAAAACACACACACGCGAAAACACACACACACACACACACACAGAGTAAGGAAAAAAGGCAGTTATACTCTGGAATTGCCAGTCACTGACACATGGCTGTGGCAACACTAGGGATTGAACCTGTGACCTCCTGTTTACAGAGCAGTTAGATAGCTGCCCCACCCAGGAGACCTGGAGCTCTCTGGTGAACTAACAGTGAACTAAATCACTCAGGGGTCTGTGTGCACATGCGTGTGTACCTTAGTTCCTATGGCGATGACGAGGTGTTTGGGCAGTTCTGGGCTGGTGAAGCAGTGAGGACATTTCTCCAGCCGGCCAGCCAGTCTGCGTGCCTCCTCCATCGCCTTGCTGCGCTGACGCTCCTCATCCACACCTGCCCGCTCCTTCTGAGCTGCGCTGGATACAAACATGTCATCCAGGGTGTAGTTCTCACCGTCCTGCTTCCCCATCATCTACACACACACACACACAATCATTTCTGATGATGTGCATTTTCAGTATGGACAAACAATGGAGTTAAAAACAGTCCCTACATTAAGTACAATGTCACAACACCACCCCTGCACTCACTGTACCATCAATACAGTAACGACACCAGTGTTCAGTCACTATAGCATCTAGAGATGGAAGGGTATTAAAATCATCGTGGTGAAAGTGTCAGTATGATGGTAGTTAAAATTCTATATGACAAAGTGCGAGAAGATTAAAGGTAAAGATACAATTCTGACGTGTCCAGTTCTCGAGTAGATTCTACAACCTGACCAAACACCCGACTTTAGGTCAAATGTAATCTTGATGAATCGAGAACATGTGCTTTGAGAATGACTTCTCTCTGTTCGGGACAATCTCAGGACAAACTGTGATTGAATAATCTTTTTAAACAAACGCCTCCTTTCAGTCCGTAACGCTCACACATCTACACATCTGGATCATCCTGGAAGTAACTGCTGAGTCCGGCAGAACCACAGCAGAACCCTCTCCTCTCAGTGGACAGCCTGAACACAGATCTCTCCTTTCACTGTCCGTCAGTCTTTGGGGACGGAAAGGAGATGGTAAACTACGTGGACGAGCAGAAAGCTGTGGAGTAGGCGGGTTTGCTTTCGCCCCAAAAGGGGGTGTGGTCAACTGGAAGACAGGAAAGTGCTGCACTCATCTATTGGGGTCATCTGAATATAGACCCAGACAGTTTTGCAAGTGTGTGCGTGTGTGTGTGTGTGTGTGTGTGTGTGTGTGTGTGTGTGTGTGTGCACAAAAACTGTCTAGACACCAGACGAGCATCATCTCCGTAGCAACAAGCTCTATGGGAGCTGCAGCTTCCCATCTCTGATGTGTTTGATGGACAGAGTGTGTGTGTGTGTGTGTGTGTGTGTGTGTGTGTGTGTGTGTGTGTGTGTGTGTGAGAACAGCAATGAAAAACTGTAATTAATACACACAACCAAGATAAAAAAAGAGAGAGAGAGAACAGAGAGAGAGAGAGAGAGACAGAGACAGAGAGACAGAGACAGAGAGAGAGACAGAGAGACAGAGACAGAGAGACAGAGACAGAGAGAGAGACAGAGAGACAGAGACAGAAAGAGAGACAGAGAGAGACAGAAAGAGAGAGAGAGAGAGA
>CM067508.1:16188021-16339947 GCA_034509495.1 Acestrorhynchus altus | reverse complement strand
AGAGAGAGAGAGAGAGAGAGAGAGAGAGAGAGAGAGAGAGAGAGAGAGAGAGAGAGATTGACTTAATTATCATGTGGAATGAATTTGTCTCCTGCTGAATTGTACTTAACAGAGCCAAACCTGATACAAGACAGGCAGTATGAGCTCTATATATGAACACCCGTCAGTGGATCACTGACTGACTGTTTGAAATGTTTAAAGAAAGTAAATTTTGGGAAGTTATTAAAAGTTTAACAGCTTAACATTAATAATATTTCTGCTTCTTTTTTTTAGTTTATGATAAAATATTATACCCCGATAGAGTAACTCATTCAACTTTTTCATATTGAGAACTGTAAATAATTACAGACTGTAGTCCATCTGTTTCTCTAAATACTTTATCCTCCTTTCACACTGATCTTCAATGATCAGGACCTCCACAGAGCAGGTATTGTGGGGGTGGTTGGTCCTTCTCATTACTGCAGTTACACTGACATAGACAGTGTCACTGCTGGACTGAAAACAGCCCACTAAACACAAATTTCCAACCAATAGCATCCTGTTGGCAGCATGCTGTGAGCACTGATGAAGGACTAGAGGATGACTAACACAAACTGTGTGACCTTACATGTACAATGTAGAACAACTAGGTAGGAATGTCTAATAGAGTGGACAGTGTGTGGACACAGTGTTTAAACCCTCCATCGGCACTGCTGTCTCTGATCCACTCATATCAGCACAACACACCGCCCTCAATGTCAGTGTCACCTTAGTGTTGAGAATGACCCACCATGAACATATCTGCTCTGTGGTGGTCCTGTGGGGTCTTGACCATTGAAGAATATGGTTAAATGTATCAAAAGTATGCAGAGAAACAGACTATATAATTATAGAGCTACAAAGGTCCTGTATGGTAAGTGGAGCTGATAAAATGGACACTGAATAACAGGTGGTCATAATGTTATTGTTGATTTCCATTGTATGTTTGATTGAGAGGTCTGAGGTTTCTATAGGTTTCTGTGCCAAAATGATTATAATTTAAATTTCAAAATAATGTATTATAATTGCATATGGTACCTTATTACATACAGTGCATCCAGAAAGTAATCACTTTTTGGACATTTTGTTATGTTACAGCCTCATTCCAAAATGGATTAAATTCATTTTTTCCCTCAAAACTCTACACACAATAACACAAGAAAAACAGAACTTGATGCACATGCAGTTTATGTCCTAAGGGGTTGAATTTGGAAATAGCACTTACATTTATTACAAATTTCCATCTCTAGCAAATGGGTTTTGGAAGGAACAAACCAACTTTGTGGTCAGTCCTGCTGAGTGAACATTAGTTTCCACTAGAGCTTGAAAAGATGTGGCTTTAGGAAAGATTTGGAAGGCTGAAGATATTTAAAACTTTTGAAGAGTGCAGCAGACTGGAAACTGTATATGTAAGTTAGCACATTGGAACATGTTTCCATAGCAGTTTAAGTCAAAGTAAGTATACTTTGCATAGTTAATAGCAAATAAAAACAGTCTGCAGTATCTAAAAAACTTGGCCACTTTATCAGAACCCCCTGTCTTGTAGGTCCACTCTGGGGGTGTAAAGTTAGGCCATCTGTTAATGCACACTTTGTCTTAGCCATTGTCTGGTCTTTCATCAGTGTTAAGTTTCTGAACTCAGAACCACTTTTGTCTGTATATTTACTCTCAGCCTGGCAGTATTAATATCAATAGTAATACATTTATTTACATCAAATATCTCCTTAGATGAGATGCTACAGGAACATACATTGTACCACTATAGGGACTATTATGGATTTAATGCCCACTCTGGTCACTGTGTGGGAGGGACTGTGTGGCTTAGTGTGTTCTCCCTGTGTTTTTATCCCTCCTCCCAAAATGGTAGGTGAACTGGCCATAATACATTGTGTGTGTGTGTGTGTGTGTGTGTGTGTGTGTGTGTGTGTGTGTGTGTGTGTGTTTTGTGCACGCACCCAGATCCATCCCAACTCTTAAGAGACAATATATAAGACAATGGATGGATGGGTGCAGAAAATACCCTTTTTACCATGTGAGGGTTTTCATGGATTCTGAAGGAACCTGCTAAAACTGAAAGAAACAAAATAAAAAGCTACCATTATTCTAGTTGGTTCGCATTCACATGTCAAATACTGTAAATTAAACAAAAGCATTATTTCACTATAAAAAGGAATTACTTTCAATGATTAGACTGACCACAACATTTACAATAAGTTCTTCAAAGTATTTGATATTAATCAAAAAAAAATCCCATTAAACAAATTAAGAATGCCCTTAATTATTTTATTTGTCTCACTCTTCCTTTGCTGTTCAAGTTCTTGAGTCCTTTTTCCCAATGGCAGATTTCAACCCACCTCAAGAGGTCAAGACTCATTGCTGGCCATTTTAAAACAGTCCATTTTTCCTTTCAAACCATTCCTGTATACTTTTGATTGTGTTTTTGGGTCATTCTCTTGCTGAAGGACTCATGATCTTTGACCCAAACCAAGAATTCTTACACTGGGTAGGACATTTTGCTCTAAAATCGCTTGATAATTCTCTGATGATTGATAATTCTCTTGTGTTATGGTCAAGGCCTCCAGTACCAGAGGCAGCAAAGCAACCCCACAGCATTATGGATCCTTCATTATGCTTAACTGTTGGTAGGGTGTTCTTTTCCTTATAGGCTTCATTGCACCATCTGTAAACCAACTGTTGCATTGTATTGCCTAAAAGCTCTATTTTTGTTTCATCTATTCACAAAACATTTTCCCAAAAGCATTGTGGTTAGTCTTTGGCAAAGGTCAGTCATTCCTTTTAATGTCTTTTCTTCAGCAATGGATTCTTCCTTGGCCTTCACCCATAAAGCTCTGCATGGTTTAGTGTGTGGTGTATGGTACTTGTTGAAACCATGATCCCAGACTGTTTGAGGTTGGCCTTCAGGTCTTTGGATGTTTGACAGGATGTTTTTCCACCATTCACACCAACCTTCGAAGACTTCTCTTGTCAATTTTCCTCTTTCGCCCATGTCCATGGAGGTTCTTGACAATTCCATGCTTGGCAAACTTCTTAATAACATTGCACACTATTGAATCTTGGATACCAAGGCCTTTTGAGATGGCTTTATACCCTTTGGAAGTCTTGTGTTTGATAATAATAGCACTTGTAATGTCCTCAGACAGTTCCTTTGTCTTCACCATTGTAACAAAGAACAAGGCCAACATGTGGCTTTTAAAAACACTGAAGTCATCATTCATTGGCTAATTCATGTCACATGGGCACTGACAATTTATCACGGATGATTATCATTTGCAATTTACCACAGGCAACTCAAAATGTGTTTCTGTACTAATTTAATTTAGATGGTGCCAATAGCAGTGTCACAGCAAGCTTTAGGACACCCCCCCCCCCCCCCCCCCATTGTTTTTTGTTTTAACTTGTTTATAATTTTCTCTTTTGTTTTCAACATGAGTACATTACACAAAAGCTGTTCCAGTTGATTCATTTTTTTCATGGGTGCCAATAATGATGAGCAGGACTGTACAGGTAAACAGAACAGTAAACATTTCTATTGGAAAACTCTTTTGGAACTTAAACTGGGATAGGGTAGGAGTTGTAGTTACCATGTGTGTCATGTCTGTAGGTTACTCAGATCCTGAGTAATTTAGCCTAGAGAATGTAACTACCCACAAAGTGTGGATTTCAAGTTACCTTAAAATATAAGTGCTCAAAACAACAGTTCAGTTTTTGTAGGTGAACCAGCAGGAATTCACATGTCAGTCAATATTTATTTAAAAACATGATTAATGCCTCTCTAATTATCCCCAAATTAACAAACGAATCCTGAAACAGATGTGTAATTGTAATTTAAGATTCATTTCCTTTTTGCAATGTGAGCATTTAAAAAATGCAAAACATATGCACTTTGATTACTGCATGGGAAAATACTGTATATAAATCAATTTTGAGCATCAGTTTTCCATCTTCTTCCTCCTCCTGGGAATCTGGATCATAAAACATACCACCCCTTCTCTTTCCCTGTGATCCACAGCCTTGGTAAGAGCAGAGGCCACTGCTGAGTCAGCCACTCTGCCCGTTGTGCTGTGGATATCTCCTCTCAGAGCGTGCTGAGCCAGATATTTAACACATCAAAAGTGAGGAGAGTTTTCAAACTGCCAGGACATCCACATAGACACGAATCTCAGGAAACAACTATATAAGCTGTATCATTTTATCACTGTAAAGTACATAAAAACATAATTGCATCTAAATGCCACATGTTCTGGTTACTCTATAACCATAAATGCATGCATGGACACACACACACACACACACACACACACACACACACACACACACACACACACACACACACACACACACATATAAATTGAATACTGTTGAAGTTTATGTAGGTACTGTTAAGATATTGTTAAGTACATGTAGAGTTATTAGCTGAACAGAAAGATTTTAAGTAAAGCTTTTCAATGATCCGTCCAGTGATGTCAACTTTAGAATGTTATTAAAACACTATTCAACTATAAAAAGAGACTGAATTTAGATAGTTATTAAAATTCACCCTAAAGAGAGACTGTAGCTCCTCTGCAATGTATATCACAATTCCTACATTAAGAGTGTTATTAATATTCATCATAATGAGAGACTGTATATATGTCATCCTGTTGTGTGTATTATGTATCCATAAAGCATAACATTACTACTTGGAATATGCAGATCCAATGTTGCACCCTCATCATAAAAGTACATTCACGTTGGCTAATGTAGACGTGTTTGGTGCCATGTTGTGGCAGATTTATACTTTATAGATTCACAAATGTGAATATTTATATGGGAACATATCAATAACGTCTCACACTCTTCTATCCCAAAAATTCAGACTGTCAGATAAGATACAAATAACTACAAGACTGCAAAGTACAACTGATCAGCAAAGAGGGTGGGGCTAATATCATCACTGGTCCAGATATTGGGATATATATAATTTAGATATTTATAAGCAATATACTTAATTCCTACAACAACAACAACAACAACAACAACAACAACAACAATAATAATAATAATAATAATAATAATAATAATAATAATAATAATAGTACAATGTAACTGGAGCCGACCGTTGTACAATAACCTTTTATTGTTGAGGCATTTTTACATTTTATGAGTGGAGCCAAAATGAAAAACCCAAATCACAGGTAACACTAAATTAAAATATTCAGGACTTTTTGTATGGGTTGACCATAAATTCCTGAATATCTTATAATGAAAGTGTATTGAATCTGGACTGACCATTGTGGCAACAATTACAAAACCCACCATTTTCAAGACATTGTCAAACATAAAAACATAAGAGAAATACCCAAAAAAAGAGTATTTCTGTTGAAAGACATTTGTTTCACACAAATGACAAACCTACAGGCAATTTTAGATTATTATAAGCAATGCTTTATTAAGCATCCACCTGTGATCAGAGAACACAAGCAATTACCAAAACTGTCACCACATTAGGTTATTTCTTACTGCAGTCTATATTTCACACATTTCAATGAAGTAGAAACTGAACTTTCAAAAAAACATCTGCACTGAAGCTTGAGTTTTAGTATTATAATGCAAATATAAACACTGCACAGAGTTTTAAACTGCAATAATTGTTTAGTGAGCAATGACCTCACTCTGCAGAAATATGCTAAATCAACCAAGGAAAAATAATAGCTAGAACACTAAATGTCGCATAGAGCATGGATATTGTTGTCTAATTATCTTAACTGGTGTTCTGTGATGTGTCAGTATAAGAGGGAGATTAAATTAGAAATATTTCTGTGTTGGTCATACCACTGTGGGCTAATCAGTGAGTGTATGATTAGGCTGTAATGAACAGAGAAGTTTGCAAGGGTCACTCTTATGTCACATCCCCGTTGGTATAGTATTATGAAGCTTTGGTCTGCACTAAGAGGCTCCTATGGCCCATAGGTCTCTGGGGTCACCTGGTGGTTTGCAACCCTAATTAAATGATGCTAATTGACCAACAGACCATGGTTCCTGCTTACTCTGGGTTTTTTGCTGAAACAGGCAGTATACTAATGTAAGCTATGTAGTGCAAGAGCAATAATAACTACTTCAGTTTAACTCATTTAAAACCATGAGAGGTAATTTGTTCTGCTCTGATTATCAAACAATTTCACTGAATACCCATCTCACTTGTAGCTCCACCTGACTTGTACAGTTATTGACTGTAGCTGAAGTGCATTAATCTGGAAATGGGCTGAACTTGTTATTTTCTGCAGTATGTAAATATATTACATCAATCAACCATAACATTAAAACCACCCACCTAATATAATATATGTCGCCTTGTGCGGCTTAACAACTCTAATCCATTGAGGCATGCACTCCAAAAGACCTCTGAAGGTTTCGGGTGATATTTGGCACCAAGATGTTAGCAGCAGATCCTTTAAATCCTGTAAGTTATGAGCTGGTAGCTCCCTGGATTGCTTAAATGTGTATTGGGTTCTCATGACCCTGCCGTTTGTTCACTTGTCCTTCCTTGTAGAATTATGCATTAACTCTGACCACTGAAGATGAGGAATGACCCACAAAACCTGCCTGCTGTTCTGACCCAGGCCATTCCAATTATTATTGACAAAAGGTCTCAGATTCTTACTCTTGCCCATTTTCTTTCTTCAACACATCAAACTCTAAAACTGATTGTTCACTAGCAGCCTAATACTGTATATCCCAGCCTTAACAGGTGCCACTGGAACCCAGTAATCAATGCTATTCACTTTACTGCAATTTCTTTACTTTCTGAATTGAGAAATATATTGCCACTGTCAGGCAAAAACCTTGTATCTCCATTTATGGAGATAATTTTCACTTTTAGACATATTTATTAATCTGAAAGAAGTTTCATGGAATTGCCAATTTCCTTTTCCAGCAGGTCTTAGCATCTTATATACTGTATCTTGTGAAATATTGCAATAATTTGTGGTACTGGATTTCTGGTTTTCATGAGCTATAAACCATACTGATAAAAAAGTTCATGAGTAATGAATATAATGTGAATATATGACAGTTTATCTTTTTTTCTTATATATATATATATATATATATATATATATATATATATATATATATATATATATATAGTATTTTATATATACTAGTAAGTGTAATTTAACCAAAGGTCCCAAATGACTATATATGTGCCAGAGTACAACTAATCTGGTGTGTTGATATTGATGAAGAACCACTGTTTGAACTAATTAACATTGTCTTTACTGATTTAATAAAACCTCATGATTAGTTGCTCTGCAAACTTAGTCGGGTGGGAGTCATGTAAATGCAGCAAACCCTAAACTAAACTCAGAGTACAAGAGACAAAAATAGGCAGACATAGAAAGCGACATGCATGTTCCTTACACATTCAGTCCTATACATGAAGAATGCATCTACTTTAAGGGGCGTTCCTGTATTCAGTGGGGCTTTTTGGTTGAATGCTGTAAGTGTATTACCAGTGCACATGCAGGCAGGAGCATAAGGCGCAGGCCAGGAGAAGAAGGCGGGAGGAAATCTCAGCTTAAATATGTACAGATGCATACCTCTGGGAGCCATGATCAATTTTGCATGCCTGCAGTAAGTGTCACAACACATTCCAATCAAACCAGGCTGCGTGCATCTCTAAGCACCAGTAAAGAAAAGTCTGCTCTTCATGGTGGGTTCTGTGGTGCTGGGATTTTACCGCTTACTATAACACTTCCCTCTGTGGCAACTGTTTCAAAACCATTTCAAAACATCTTCACATGAAAATCACTCCTTTGAAAATGAAAGCCCTCTTAACGTCAAAGGTTATCTGTTAATGTGTTGATTTTCATGACAGTTTTTGTGCATTTGTATCACTGTAGTGGGAGGGAAGAACCAAAACCAATTAAAGTTGTATTAGAACTTCATAAGCAAACACCTCCTCACCTTCTCAAAAAGACATTGCCCTCAGTGTCCCGTTCATCTTACAGAGGCAAATCTTTAGTGGAGGGTTTTTCACTTTTCAGGAACACTTCTTGAGGCTTATTTAAGAACTTGTTCTATGTTCAGGTCCAAAAAGACCAGATTCACATTTTGCAAGAAGTTACTTGACATTTTCTAGGCTTCATAAGTCAGGATGCATGTAACTTACAGACACAATGCACATTTAAAAAAACTAAATGATTTACAGTATCGAACCATCCTCATCATAGTGTTATGAATTATCAATCAGCAATTCAGCTCAGAAAAAAGGCCACCCATTTACAACCAAATTAAATCCAAGTTTAAATGACAAAGGAGCTTCTCAACATATGTTCACTGCTCTGTCCATGAGCCAAGAATTATTGATAGTTAGTATTCAACACCTTTGGTAAATCAGTACTTAATGATGTTAAAACAGGTGCACTGGTGATGGAATAGAACATATACACACTCTGGCTGGGGGTGTCCAGGAGAAATCTGGAACCAAACAGCTTCATTTTGCAGAGATTTTAAATAATGTTATTTGGTATGTTCATATTTTTATCCACAGAAATAAAGGCCAATTAATATAAATAAATTATGTGGTTTTAATAGCATGTCCCTTCTGCATATTTTTAATCAAGGATAGGTCTGGCAATGTGATTGGCAATAGCATAACATCTGTGTCTTCAAGGTAAGCTCTTAAGATGGCAGCAGTATGTGGACAAGTGTTGCCCTGTTAGAAAATTGTGCACAACAGTGTGTGTTCAGAAAAGGTAGAGCCACTGGTTGCAGCACCTAATTAATGTGATGTGTTTTGGCATCATAATTGCAACCCACACCATGACACCAGGTTTTCTGGACTACTGTTCTAAAATAACTGCCTGTAAAAAAATGTGGTAATATAGTGGCTGTAGAAAAACATTAATGTGAAGACTTGATGCCATGGACTTAAACTACAACTTTTCTTTGAATTAAATTTTTACCAGCATTATACATAGCTTGTCCAGCATCTATGAAATAACACAATCGTGCGTAGACCACTGATGGGTCAATTTCCTAGAAAAGCAAATCCAGGTCAAGTGGTGCATGAAGGACCTGGAGCTGTCTAGCAGCTCAAGAGACTTTCATTCAGCATGACCGTTCCTCCTCCTTTAGCCTCTCTGATTAGCATCTGACAAAAGCAGATCCTAATTAGATTACTTAAAAAGCAACAGCATTCATGTTTTCATGCAGATTAGTATTCATTTTTTTAGCCCAAAGCAGGCAGTGTTCTCAGTACGGGTATGTGTAATGCAAAATAAAACCTTGTATTTAACATATTTAGATAAATGTTGAGAGATGGATGTAATGTAAGCAAAATAAAATGTAAGATTTTAGTAGCACTTTTCAACAAGATCTCCAAAAATATGTACATTTATTACTGAAAGATGTACAAAGGATTTAAAGGATTTTGAAATTTTTTGCACAATTTTGCAAATTCACAACAAGCTTTCTATCCTTTAAAACCCTACATCAACTTGGTGTGATGTTTTGTAGTTTGACATACTTTTATTTGCCAAACATTTAAAAAAGCATTTATGGTGACAGTCACACATGACAGATATTATTATTTAAAGGAGATCATGATCTATATTTTATATATATATATATATATATATATATATATAATATATATATATATGATGTAATATAGATCATGATATAGACATAGATAGATCATTTATATATATATATATTATATATATATATATATATATACACTTTTTTTTTTTGCTTATAAGAACTAAAAAGCACTTTAAAGCATTTTGCACTGAAAATGCAAGAATTGTGATGAGTTATTTGTAATAATTAGATTGACAATGATAATTATAATAAGTTCTTCAAAATTTTAAATTCAAAAATTCAGCCTGAATGTCATTTATTATTTTTGTAATGTATCTATCAGTATTATCTCTTCTCAGGACTTTAATTCAGAAATTTGAACACTCTGTGACCAAAGAAAGAGAACAACCCCTTCCTTCAATTTCCCGAGAACCCCAATATATTAGCTCCACCTCTCTGGATAATCAGCGTGCATGCAGGTTGAGCATGTGGACAGAGCAGTGAACAGGCACTGGATGGCTCCTTTGGCATTTAAACTTGGATTTGATTCTGTTTGAAGTTAGTGAACTTTAGCTGTTTTCCAAGATGGATTACTCACTGAGAGTTCCTCACAAAAATATGAGACTAACATGGTTAGATATGTCTTGTTTGTTATGATATGTGTATCATGTCTGATCCTGAGAGTTGAAGCCTAGAAAATGTAATGTAGCTCTCTGGTCCTACAAGTTAAATTGAATCAGGGAAAACACCTGTAATCTTCATATTACCTGCTAAAAGTCAACATACTTTTACCACCTACAAATATATAATATCGGATCATTTTTCTTATGATCATATTTTCTGATCATGTGTAATATTTGTGACTAATTTGTTTGATTTGGTTTCAATTTTCCACTTCTAGGACTTGAAAATCTGATGAAAGTTTAGGTCATATATATGCAGATATATAGAACATTCAAGCGCCACTTTATGTCATGGATTGATGGC
Source organism: Acestrorhynchus altus (assembly GCA_034509495.1). NCBI lineage: Eukaryota > Metazoa > Chordata > Actinopteri > Characiformes > Acestrorhynchidae > Acestrorhynchus > Acestrorhynchus altus. The sequence goes on along the minus strand of CM067508.1, from coordinate 16,329,357 downwards.
CTGGAGATGTACAGGAATGCTTGAAAGCTTTCCACACATGTAGATACGAACTGTCAGTTGAACAAGGATGTGTCCTTTGGGCCATGTTGTTGTGATACCAAAGAAATTGAGGAAGGAGGTGCTAAAGGAATTGCACACTGGACATCAAGGGATGGTGAAAAAAAACCCTGGCATGCAAGTATGTGACCTAAGGTAGATGTTGAGCAGGCTTGCAGAGCATGTGAGATGTGCCAGGTTGAGCAAAAGCTTCCTCGACAGGTCCCTTTGCACCCATGGGAGTTTCCTGGACAAACTGAGAAAAGACTTCACATTGACTTTGTATGCCCTTTCATGGGTAACACTTTCATGTCACTTGTGGTGCATACTCCAAATGGACAGAGACACTTAGAATGCCCAGCATCACTGCAATAGCCACTAACATGCATGTTTGCTACTTACGGCCTTCCTTAGCACGCTGTAACGTACCATGGAGTACAATTCCTGTTGGAAGATTTTACAAGTTTTATGCAGTAAAATGGCATCCTTCATTCACAAGTACTCCTGGATATATTGATTATAACAGCATTGGTGAAAGATCTTTGTGTACCTTCAAGGTTTGGAATGAAAAAGCATGCAAATACTGCACTTAAAGGACATGCTCTTTCTCTTTTTAACGTTGTTCCACCCAACATCAAATTGAATTACCAGATATCTGCAGACTTGTTCTTCATTAGACATGTTCACATTTGCTTGAATTTTCTTTGACCAGACCTGGTGGTCACTACCTGCAAGAAACAATACATGTAAAGGTTCTTCCATTACCAAAAATCTGGAAATTCTGGAGTGGATGTTGAACACAGCCAGTGTCATACAAACATCAGGGAAGATACACTGAAACTATATACTGGGGACTTGATGATTGGTTGAGATGCAGAATCACAGAGAATAAATGTTGGAGAGTCCATCTGTTGATTCAAGTTGGGCAGGACTAAATTTAGCCAATTGACAAAACCAATCAGAGTGAGCAATGGGTTTACATCACTTACTTCAGGTTCAAAACTACTTCTCCCATCACATTCTCCCATCAAGTGTATCCCTAAATCACACCAACACTTGAGTTAATCAACATATGTTTGCTCATTTAAGCTCTGGGTACTGGTTCAAAACTCTGCAGCCATGTGTGCTAACGAAAGCTCCTCATGAACCTCAGTGTGCTAATGAAAGCTCCTTGTTATACTTCATGTGTTAGTGACAGCTCTTTGTTAAACACTGTGTAGTAAAGAAACCTTATTTTATGTGCAGTGTGCTAATGAAAACCCTGTATGCTAATTAAAGCTACGAGCTAGCTCCGGTTTAACATATATTTTTGTCTTTCCCTCATTTTCCTAAACAGCATTTAGCAACTACAACAGTGTGTCCTGATTTGAACGTTCCCACATACACAGCTTTAACCAACAAGCTTTTTTTTTTTTTTCTTTCCCACATTTTAGCTTCGGTTTCTACCAAATCTGCATTTTTATGATACTAAATCCATATTACAGCAAAATTTTAAAAGAATGCATACTTAGTGACAATTACACAATACATATAAATAATTAGCAATATCTCAATTGTTTGATGCCCAATCAGTTAACAGTCTAAAACTAAGTATTCCTAAATGATCTTGGTTTGGATGTAGAATGGTTCTAGGAAAATGTAACTTTAACTGTTAATAAAACTTTACACTATGTGGAGGTTCCTTAAACAATTAAAATGTTTTTAAAAGTTCTTTAAAATCATACATCTAATGTAGGACTTTGAAGAACCACAAAATGAAAGGTTCTTAGGAAAATAAAAATAAAACATTTACCCTTAACTTGAACCTCCCACTATACCTAACTTTAACCTAAACATCAAACCAAAACCTAAACTTTATGCTTATCCTAGAGTCTTGAAGGTGCTTCAAATGGTTATTTGAGCAATGCCCCAGGAGGATCATTTTTGGTTTAATAATGAGGAGACATGAGTGTGAAGAACTTTTAACCTTATGGCCCCTAAGCAGTTTTTATGGGATATTTATATTGTTTAGTGTCTTCATTTGAGATGAAAATATTAACATTAACATTAATTAATGTCTTTTTTTTAAACACTTCACACCTCCGAAATCCTGTTGTATGCAATAGTTCTGATAATTATTAGATTGGCAATAGCCATCTGAAGCCAGTAATGTCTGAAGCAGCAGAGCTTTTGACTGGCTGTTTTCTACCCTGCCCAAATGTACTTAAATACCTGTCTCCAAATTCTCATTATCAACACCTTTATTGTGCATGCTTCAAATGTGCTGACAGATTGAATCAAATGAATTTCACCAGATACAATATGTATTATTTTTTAAAGTACCTTGAGGTGTATTGTTATCCCACTGCAAAAGCCAAATCTCTCAATCTTGAATATCTATGATGTTGTGCTGCTCTTGTACACTACAGACAAGAAATGAGATATTATATCAGCACTTTTTATTATCAGACTGATCATTCCATATGTGTCTTTTGCACAGTGTGTTCTTTTCATAACAGTGCTGCCACTATCAATCCATCCTGCTGATACAGGGACCAATCAGATTGATCCTTCCAATGACTACTTATACACATATCTGTCCCAGAACATGCTCTCTTCATAACCCCCATAATCCATGATGGATTATCCTTCTCTTTACACACCACCATGATGAGATCCACCTGGGGAAACACACAGGGAGGGCAAAGGAGAGAGAGTTTTCCTGAAATATTCACATTCTCACAATAATGTGTGTCCCATGGACTTAGCCATACTGGATTCGCTGATGTCAGCAAAACCGGAACTGTCTCACCACAGACCCTTGCGACTCTCATTAGTTAAGACAGAATGAGGCCGCTTAACAAACACACACTCTCCCTCTAACATACACACACACACGAGCGTGCACACACACACACAAACACAGACACACACACATACTCATTTTGTCACACCCAGCATCCTCTGTTCGCCTTCCTCTTCACCATCCCTCATTTGTCATCTGCTTAATCGCATCCATGTTCATGTCCAGGCCCTGCCATTTCAAAGCATACTGCAGGATTCACTGACCGTACTCAGTGACCTAACCACACATGTAGACTTCTTCAGCTGGCACTGGTGTGTTAACTGTATTCCTTACCAACATAGTGTTGGGCAAGCTATTTGTAAAGTGCAGTGACCTAAGCCAGTGTTTCTGAACCCTGTTCCTGGAGGCACACCTGCTCTGCATATTATAGAGTTTACCCTACTCCCGACACACCTGATTCAACTAATCAGCTCATTAACAAGCCCTTCAGAGTTGCAAGGGCTGTGTTAAAGCTAAACCATGTAGGGCAGGTGTGCCTCCAGGAAACACATACTCTAAATCAAGTTTCATTTAACTGAAGCTCCCCTCAAGAGAAATGTAGCATGCTAAGTAACACCATGGCAAATGTAGTTTACTACATCAGAAGCTGCATTTTTACTGTGTTATATTAGCAGGTCAGTGCTATCTCAGTGATCAGTTATGCCGGCTGAGAAACTATTTGGAAAATGTTCCTTAACCTGAAAATTATTTACTCATGTATACTGAATTACAAAAGTGAAAAATGAAGGTTAAATAAAGTCCTACCAGTAAGTCCTACCAGTATTGACTAGCCTTATAAAAACAAAAAAGGCTGTGTGTCTTTAACTATCATGTTACCTTAAGAATGTCTTTATTTCTTCATTCTTTTTGGCCTGAGAGTAAAACTAATAGTAATAAGTTAATGACAATGCATGTGAATAAGAACATTTCAAAGCTTGAACTGAAGTTTTTAAAATAAATTATGTATCATATCCTGTCTTCCGCAGTGTAATAGTAATGAATCCTAAAAGAGTTGCCAACATTGTTTTCCATTCAAAGCAACTGCCTGACGACGTTCTAAAATAATCAATATGAAATTCTAAGTTTTTGTGTTGTGAAGTCCATTTCAAGGCTGTTAGGTGTACCTCAACTACAGTTGATATTGTTTATATAAGATTGCCTGTATGACCAAACATGTCTGAAAACATTTTAGAAAGGATCATTGCCGTGTTTTCTATGAATCTCTCCCCAATGTGAGCACATATACCAACTAACCATAATAGTAAACAATTGAAAGTTGATGGTTCATGGTTTGCAGTGGTCATAACCTAGCAAAAGTACAATTTCTTGTGGAGTCCATGCTTTGATGGGTTAGAGCCATTTTGGAGGCATTTTGATTTTAATGTTATGGCTTATATATAGTTTTTTGAAGTAAGGCATGCCCTTGAAGTGAACCTGCCAGTGACAGCACCTCCCTTAACAGCTCAGTAAACATCAGTTTCTTCCTTTTGTATCAATTTACATTCTTCTGCCTTTAACTTTGTTTCTGAACACATAAGATGGCAGTTTTGAACTCTGATGAAACCCAACAAAGAGACTCCCTAACTTCCTCCAGGCCATAGCGAATCAACTTCATTTAGCACAGCCGAGTGAGGAGGGCGTTTTTAAACAGAGCACTGTATTTTTGGTAATGTGGCCACATGTGATGTGACCCAAACATGTCAAAGGCCTTATCAAGTTGGTCAGCTGGAAAACAAAAGGATTCTGTAGAAACAGAGAATTTTCAATTCAGAACATGTTGGTGCACACAGGCCTCATAGCAACCAGTGTTTATTCTTTTTTAGATAATTGAAGCTGAAATAATACTCATATATTTCCGAGATGGTGGCTTTAGTCCATGTTTATAAATTACAGTGAGTCATACACTCTTAAGTCATAGAAGAATCACTGTTGGTTCCATAAAGACTGTTGATAACAAGCCATGCTTGTTCTGTCCATAATGATAATGATTTGAGATTTGTGATGAACCTTTTTAAGAACCTTTATAGAACATTAACAAACAAACCTCTATTACGAACATTCTTCTTTATGGAATGAAAAGTGGTTATATTATGGTATCGCTCCAAGAACCTTTTAAAAGCTTTTTATTAAGACTGTAGTGCCAGGAACCACATATACAAGTAAATTAGACCTTGCTGAAGTGAACTGTACTAAACTGAAGTCCTGCACATAGTTTGAGTAAAGAATGTCATTTTGGAGTCATGCACCAAGATTTTTGGTGGCTTTTTTGTGTGTTACCTACAGTACCTTCAGTATGTCTCCTGTGTCAAATTAAAGAAGATATCTTCAGACCTTAGATGTTGATTGCTTGAGTCCAAAATATGATCTATTTGGATATATTTTCAGCCACAAATCAGTGCCATTAAACAAAATACACACGAATGAAGAAAATATACATAAATGGAGAGCATTGCTCATTTAAGGGTTCCCGCTGACTTGCTCAAATTGATGCTTAGACCCGGATTTCTGTAAAACTGCTTTGTGAAAATGCCTTTGTTGTAAAATGCCCTATATGAATAAACTGTGATTGATTGATTGATTGATTGATTGATTGATTGATTGATTGATTGATTGATTGATTGATTGATTGATTGATTGATTGATTTAAGGTTAAGTGGGTTAAGAATGAGTTAAGATTACATTTAGGGTTGGGTGTAGATTAAGGTAATCAGATTGTAGACTGTAGTTTTTGCCTGGTTATATAACATGGGTTTTGAGAAGTCAACTCTCAGTTGAGAGCTGATTCTTTTGAGAGTCGAATTTAAATAGGGGCCGCCTGTAATTCTTTCTTCGTTGCTAGATGTGTTTCCCTGGTGAATTTTTTTTTTTACTATTTTTCAATAGGAGATCAGGCTGGAGAGGCACAAAACTGCATTATAATTAACAATATGCAAGGTTTTCATTGACATTACCTCACGTATCTACTCTCTATGACTACCATTGAGGTGACCACTCTAAAGTACTGAAGAGCTGTCAATTGTCTTTGGATCAAGATATCTGTCCATCTCAAGAGAATGTTGGCCATGCAAAGATAACAACCCTAAGCGCATGTTCAAGTCCTCCTACCAAAGGATAGAGGATGGGAGCGTAAGGAAGAGAGTGAAGAAGCTATATTTGGGGATATGGGACATCTTATCCCTTTCATATATCTACTAATGAACTGAGCCAATCACAGCGCTCGGTTTCAGCACACACCTAATACTGTCCAGATAGTCACAGTTGCTGCATATAGCCATGCATTTATGGCAATTTGGTCCATTTAACTGCATTAATTGTGGATTAAAATCAGTGACCAATATAATCTCACTATACTTCCTGTATATGTTGTGATGGCAGTCAATGCCATATTGTGTAATGTTCATATTGTGCCATATTGTCCATGTTGTTCGGCACAGCAGCAGGAATCTCAGTGGGGGACTCCCGCTCGCCTGACCCCTGTGTGCCAGGGGGGAGAGAAGGAGATATATATATATATATATAAGTATGTATTTCCATTCCATCCATGTAATATTGAAAATGTCACCAGCAGCCACACAGCACCATGGTTAACAGTTAACAAAGTGTTCTTTTCCTGAATGGCAGTTTCTTTTTTCTCCAATTTCTACTTTTGCTGTGGCCCATGAGTTTTATTTTGAATATTTCAGTCCAAAGCACTTCTTTTCAAGCCTCATATGGCTACCTAGATGTCCTATAGCATACTTCTAAACTTTTTTCAAGACCTTTGTGATGTGATATTTATTGAGAAAAATAGATAGATTCTTGTTTAGCATTGACCTTTTATACCCACCAAAGCCTGGCTGCATGAAGTATCAGCTTCATCATTTTTTTTTCTGTTTGTTGCGTATAGTCCATATACAGTACAGTCATCTGATTGCAGTGCACAACTGCAAAGGTTTTTTCATGTCATGAAATCACTCAGAATGGCAACAGGTCATCATTATTGCTTTTGACAAACAAATCTGTGTGTAGAGACATTGCGGTCAATGCCAAGACCAATAGTTCTTTGTCATGCATCACATGTCCTGAAGGCTTGTTGTCAAGGTGTGGCAGTTGAAAACATGTGGGATGTTACTGAACATGGTATCAACACTCCACTCCTACCACAAAATCTGCAGAAATTGAGTAAGAATATTGTGGTGCATTGATCTCCACTAGGAGCATTAGAACACAATTCGGAACTTCTAAACACCAAATAAGAGATGTCAGCCATGTTGCATTACATCTAACACCATACTGAGAGACACTACTTTTGTATGTCTGTCCATATTGTCAACTGATATTGTCCATATCAGTCAAAAATGTTAATAATTTATTGTTCCTGGTAACCTTTATCTTTCTCCTGAATAGCATTGCAATCTAACACTTCCTTCTGGGTGCAACAATGTTTTTGGACAGTGATTGTACACAAATTCTTTCTGCATGATGAAAGTAAGTCAAGGTGTCTGTACAGTATGAAACGACATGACTGTAAATCTCTGCATAACTGTATTTAGCAAACACAGAAATATCTGAATTATCTCCTGTAGCCAGATTATGAGATACATGTCCTGCAGCCCATCCTGACATTATGTGTAATGTAAATCCTCTCATTGCAGGAAAGCAATGCATCATAAAGAAAGGCAAACAAAGAAACAAACAAATTCAAAACCTTGCCTGTAAATAGAACATTACTTCACACATGATGACATGAAGACCCGTTTAAAATCCAGCTGGAAAATCACAAAAGCTCACTGTAAGAGGCGGCAGGGTAGAGAATGAAGTTAATTTGCTGCAAATAATGCATTTATTCTGCATTGTTCCTTTTTTGTTTTACAAAAAAATAGAATACATTTGCCCACATTCAAACTGAGCTGTTTACATTCTCGTTGACCTTTTCCCTCTCTTTATGAGTTGATAATATTAACAGCTCTTTCCTCTTTCTCTGGCAGTTATTTTCTTTTTCTCTGCTGTTTATATTCAGGCTGAAGAAGACGGAAAAGAACCTAATCACCACAGGCGAGATTAACTCAAAGAGAAATGTCTCTTCTTGGCCGTGTTTCACTAAAACACAAGAACCGAATGAGATTTGAGAATGTGTCATAATACCGAAAAGGCCTTGCATCTCCAAAATGGCACAATTACAGGCATCCAGGTTCAGTTTAAATTAAATAAAATGACATTAGCTGCTCAGTATCAACATCTGGGGTTCACTGGGGTTCTGTAATGTGACTAAATGCATAGTAATTGCATATTCATCAGATATTAATAAGTACTCCATTGAACTTTACATTAAAGAGTCATTTACATTAGTCAATGGTTTTGCAATTTATTTACATGTATCTCAATAGCACTTTAAATCTGTACTTTTTAAATAATATTTGCAAACACAAAGTGCCACGAACATAGCAGACAATTTCTTTTTAAAAATGAAAAATTTGAAATGAAATCTTATGTTCCATATCAACACCATCTTCTGGCTATGAGTTTCAATTTTAAATTCAATTTAAAATTATGTTCTCTATCTCAGTGACTGCAATGAATGATTTAGTATCTATTATAAATAATTCTGTATCTACTGTGACTCATTAACTGCTATGAATATTTCAGTATCTATTAGAAATGATTCCATAGTAAGTGACTGCTATGAATGATTCAGTATCTATAATAAATTATTCTGTATCTACTTTGACTCAGGGATCGCTATGAATAATTCAGTGTCTATTGGAAATTATTCTGTAGTGAATGACTGCTATGAATGATTCAGCATTTTTTTAGAGATGATTCTGTAATCAGTGACTGCTATGACTAAATCAGTATTAATAATAAATGTTCCTGTATATATTATGACACAGGGACCACTACAAATTATTCAGTATCCATTTGAAATGATTCAATATTGAGTGAATGCTCATAGCCAGCCATAGGGGTGTACTTTGGCAGTTCTGGTGCTGGTCCCAAGGCTGGAAAAATGGTGAGGGTTGCATTAGGAAGGGCATCCGGTGTAAAACCGGAGCCAAAACTATAATATGGATCATGAATATGAGGTGGAAAGGTGAAGATGTAAGGAGTAGAGGTCGTAAAGGTGGATGACTTCAAATATCTTGGGTGAACCATCCAGAGTAATGGACAAGACAGAAAAGAGATGAAGAAGAGGGTGCAGGCAGGATGGAGTGGGTGGAGATGGGTGTCAGGGCTGATGTGTGACAGAAGGATAGCAGCAAGAGTGATAGGGAAAGTTTATAAGACAGTAGTGAGACCTGTTATGATGTATGGTTTGGAGACTGTGGCTCTGTCAGGATGCAGCTAATTTTTGAGTGTCATGGCAAAGGCTATGAAAAGTCAGGCACATGTTATATTTTTGTATTTTGATTTGTAATAAATTTCCATAGATTTCAAACAAACTTTTCTCACTTTGTCATAATGGGGTATTGTATGAGGAAGAGAGTGAAGACAGAACCAAAGATTAGATGGTGGAAGCTGAAGGAGGAGGATGGTTGCAGGTAGTTCAGGGGACAATTGCAACAGGCCCTTGGGGCACTGAGGAGCTACCTGAGGACTGGGAAAGTATAGCTAAGGTGGTGAGAGAAACTGGTAAGAATGTGTTGGGTGTTTCGTCTGGTCAGAGGAAAGAAGACAAGGAAAGTTGGTACAGTATGTGGAAGTCAGGTGTGGCTGAAAGGTATGTGAGGGTGGTGCAGGACATGTATGAGGATAGTGAGACAGTGGTGAGATGTGCAATTGGAGTGACAAATGGTTTCAAGGTGAAGGTAGGGTTACATCAGGGATCAACTTTGAGCCCCTTCTTGTTTGCAATGGTGATGGACAGGTTGACAGATGAGGTCAAGCATAAGGCTCCATGGACCATGATGTTTGCAGATGACTTTTTAACCGGTGGTGAAAGTAGAAAGCAGGAGGAAGAGAACCTGGAGAGATGGAGGTTTGCACTGGAGAGGAGAGGAATGAAAGTCAGTAGAGACAAGACGGAATACTTGTGTGTGAATGAGAGCGAGGCAGTAGGAAAGGTGAAGATGCAAGGAGTAGAGGTCAACAAGGTGGATATCTTATCAAATATCGTGGGTCAACCATCCAGGTGAAGAAGAGGGTGCAGGCAGGATGGAGTGGGTGGAGATGGGTGTCAGGGCTGATGTGTGACAGAAGGATAGCAGCAAGAGTGAAAGGTTTACAAGACAGTAGTGAGACCTGCTATGATGTATGGTTTGGAGACTGTGGCTCTGTTTAAAAGACAGGAGGCTGAGCTGGAGGTGGCAGAGAGGAAGATGCTGAGATTTTTGTTGGGAGTGACAAGGATGGACAAGATTAGAAATGAGCTGATCAGAGGGACAGTGAAGGTGGAGCAGTTTGGAGATAAAACTAGTGAGGCCAGCTTGAGATGGTTTGGACATGTGTTGAGGAGGAATAGTGGATATATTGGACAAAGAATGTTGGAGATGGAGCTGCTGGGCAGAAGGAGAAGAGGATTTATGGATGTAGTGAAGGTTTATGGATGTAGTGAAGGTGCACATGGAGATGGTTATTGTAACAGTACTGTAGAGGAGGCTGGGGATACGGCAAGATGAAGGCAGATGATCTGCTGTGGCGACCCCTAAAGGGAGCAGCCAAAAGAAGAAGTGTGTAGAATTTTGATGAAAAAAATTAATCAATTTTGGAACAAAATGTGTAAAAAGTGAAGCACTCTGATGCTCTGTAAATGATTAGGTAGTCATTTAGGTAGATAGAGTGCTATGAAGGATTTAGTAACTATTAATTAATAGTCTACTCTAAATGATTCAGTAATTGCTATGAAACTAATGTGTTGTTGTTTGAGGGTGCGTACCTGAAGTATGGGCTTTCATACAGTTCTTTGAGTTGTATAAGGCGAAGCTTTAACTGTGACTTTGAAGGCCTAACACTAAAATTGGTCTTAATTTAATCCTCACCCTAACAGTGTTTTTCAGCACATTCAGAAGATAGATTGTTAATGATCTGAAGGTTTCTCTGGCAGCTATTTTCTTCTTCTCTGTTGTTTTTATTCAGACAGAAGGAGATAGAAAGCGTTGTGTGTGATATTAACTCGAACTCAAAGCATCTCTTCCTGGCCCCATTTCATTAAAACACAAGAATTGTATTGGATTTGAGAAAAGTCAGAATGGCAGAGAAAATGGCCAGCATCTCCAAACTGGCACCAATATAGATGTCTGAGTTAAGCTTAATAAAATTCCTTTGGCCTGCCGCTCAGCATCGACTCATTCACACGTTGGGTTTCTGTCATGTGACAGAAGGCAAAGTGGCTAGAGATAAATGGTCTGGAGATAACGATCAGCTCCGAATCATGCTGACAGTTTGGCTTCTCACCATTGGCCTGCCTTGTTCTCACCATCAAAGAGATTTATCCATCAATTCATCCATGTTATGAAGTGAAGGGCTAAGGACTAGTATGTGAAGCACAAACATGCATGAAGTGCGCAATGCACTTTTTATAAAGAGAATGAGAGCAAGAAAAAAAGAAAGAAAGATGGGCATTTATCTTTCTGACAGGGTCATCTAGTACGTATGAATGACTATTTATGGAAATGAAGGAGCCTGACAGAGACAGAGTGGAACAATGAATGCGTCCCTTTGAGTTTCTCTAATGACTTTCCTCAGCACTATCCTCAAGCACGTCCTAAACTTCTCTGAATGGAAATATATTGAATCTCAGACATTAAAGACGTCAAAAACATACAAGAAAACAATGCGATGCTGCCATTATAGCATTTTGTGATACAAAACAATGAAATGCAATCAAAGGAAAACAATACAGCATAATCAATATTTAATATGCGTTTGGTGCTGTTCCAGCATTTCAAATGCCGTCAGCATCATCGTCCCTCTTTCTTCTCATTTGGCTTCATTAACACGGCCCCTTTCTTCATGCAGGGCCATGCGATCACTTTTCATTTTTCTTGTAGAAGACTGCCATGCTGTTGACACTCCATATTAAATTAGATTTCAATCCACAGATGGGCTTAACCTCCATCCTCCACCCTCATCCCACCAGTCAGGACTTGTCCAAACAGAGATACATCAATGCACGGAATAGCAGTTAATTCTTCAAGAAACAGCTGGTTACATGGACAAAAATATTGGGACACCTGCTTATTCATTTTTTTACAGTTTTCAGGGGTTTTAAATGGATTTTATCCTGCGTCAGTTGGAGTAAATGTTTCTACTGTTCAGGGATGGCCTTCTAATAAATTCTGGGACATTACTGTGAGGATATGATTGCTTTCAGCAACAAGATGCTTAGTGAGGTCAGGATGTTGGATGATCACCACCTCATCCTCAACTCCTCAACTCATCCAAGAAGTACTGGCTGGAAAAATGTCATTCGAAAAATCACAGTTCCACTGCTCCACCGCTCAATGGTGGGGGCGTATACCTCTCTAGCCCATGTCTGGTATTAGGCATGTTGACAGAACATTCATGTTTAGTCCTATACTGAGTTCTATTTTATTGTCAATATTTCTTTACAGGCACTAGACCAGCTATGTCAGTGTGGGGACAAAGTGGTCCTTTATCAACAATGCAGATAAAGATAAACAAATTTTGATTTCATACTGATTTTTTTTTGTTATTGAGATGTGAGAGTGTGAAGGGCCTTTAACTTTTACAGTTCCACCAGTGATATGTGCTATGACTGATTCTGACACTGTGTGTGTGTGTGTGTGTGTGTGTGTGTGTGTGTGTGTGTGTGTGTGTGTGTGTGTGTGTGTGTGTGTGTGTTTGTTTGTGTATCTGTGTGTCTGTGTCTGTGTGCATGAGTGTGATTGACAGGCCTGTAGCTTCAGGCACACCTTAGACTGGAAGAGCTCGGCTGAATTAGATAATTGCGCGTCTCCCTCCATAATGAAATCAGCAATGACCTTAAACAGGCAGATGGGGATTGGAGCAGCAGGTCAGAAAGCCAGAGGGAGACACCTCAAGATAGATGGAGAAGAATGTGTTCCATAGATACATACTCCTCCCACTCTCTGGGTGTATAATAAGGATGGATGGATGGATGGTTGGATGGATGGATGGTGTGCTATTGATAGGTTGGATAATGCTCTCAATTGTTTATATCACAATACCTACATTTAAACATATTCTCCCCCTCTCTCTCTCTCTCTCTCTCTCTCTCTCTCTCTTTCTCTTTCTCTCTCTCTCTCTCTCTCTCTCCATAAAGATGAAATATGAGTAATGTTTGAATAACTTCAATAATGAATGGCTAGAACAGTACTACTAGTTAATGTAACAATATGCATAATTACAGTTTAAAACAATGAACAGTAGAAACCAGTAGGTCATGTTGGTTTAAGGTGACACAGATAATAGGACACAATAGCCTGTTCCATGTCAATATAAAAACTGACATACACCAATCAATCATAATAATCAAGTTATGATAACGTCCTTGTCCCTACTCTCTACACTTACTCTACACTTACTCTACACTACTTACAGCAGTATGTTTTTCTATAATTACAGACCGTAGTCCTTCTGTTTCCCTACCTATTTTGTTAGCCTAATTTCTCCCTGCTCTTCAATGGCCAGGACTCCACAGGACCACCACAGAGCAGGTATTACTGTGGGTGGTGGTTCATTCTCAGTAGTGCACAGAAACTCACACAGTGGTGGTGTGTAAGTGTGTATTGCACTGATATGGGTGGATTTGTCAAAGCAGTATTGCTGAAGTGCTTAAACCCTGTGTACGCTCACTGTCAATGCTATTAGATACCCCAACAGAGTTGCATCACCTTGTACATGTAAAGTCAGAAACAGTAGCTCGTTATCTTTGTTTGTGTCAGCCATATTCGAGTCCTTCATCAGTGTTTACGGGATGCTGCCAACACTGGATATTAAATGCTGTTGGCTGGATATTTCGGGTTGGTAGACTATTCTCAGTTCAGCAGTGACAATGAGGAGTTTAAAAACTCCAGCAGCACTTCTGTGTCTGATCCACTCATACCAGCACAAACATGCACTAAAACACCATCACCATGTCAGTGTCACTGCAATGCTGAGAATGACTAACCACCCACATAATACCTGCTCTGTGGTGGTCTGGTGGAGTGCTAAGCATTGAGAAACAGGATTTAATGAACAACGTATGCAGAGAAACAGATGAAATAAAGATTGTAATTATAGAACTATGCATGTATAGTGAGTGGAGTTGATACAGTAAGGAGTAGAGACAATTAACTGGTCAGCATGTTATGGTTGATTGATGTATACCATATATATTAATACCACCTGAACATTGGTAGATGGGTAGAGCATAAAAAGTAAATATCAGAGTGAGCATTGCAACTTTTTAACAACCCCTGAATAAACCCCCATTTGCCATATACTCATTTGAAATGGAGATTAAATAAAGCAGTAGGGCAGATGAACAAGTTCAAGTTCAAGAACCCAAACCCACTTTATAGTTAAATAATAAGTTGAAAGAATCCCCCACATTAATTATTTTTCTGTTGTGTTGCCACAAATTTATATTCCACATTTTAAATCAGTCTGTTTACCTGCTTTACAAAAATAAAGCACTGAATTATTTTCCACAGTGCAGGTTGGATCACTAGAAGCTTTTTTGTTTTGTATTTGCGCTGCAAATTATTTTCCCTGGTGTCTCGTTCTGGTAGTAATAGCGATTCTTCTTGAGTTTAGAGATGATATTTTACATTCATATGGCAGGAGCCCTCATGACCTGCTCTTTCAAGGGTAATTTGTCTAAATGTAGCTCAGGGAGTAAAGGAGGTGAGTCACCTTCCAGATGCACATCAGGATGACTCCAGAGACAGAAGAAACCCTTAAATTCCTGAAGCTTGTGTGTATGTGCGTGTGTTACCACAACCAGATGTCTCCAGGATAGTGTTAAATATGACATCATAGGTATAAGAAAACCAGAATAGAAAGTTTACAATGTAAACCCTAAGGCTACAAATCCATCCACTCTCCATCTGCTGCTTATCTGTGGTCACGGTCATGGGGGTAGCAGCCTAAGCAAAGAGGCCCAGACCACCCTCTCCCTAGCCACCTCTTCCAGTTCTTCCAGGATGATACAAAGGTGCACCCAGGCCAAATAAGAGATATAATTTCTCCAGTATGTCTTCCTTAGGGTCTCCTCCCAGTTGGGATCTGCTGGAGGTGATTAGGAGATCCCAGATCACCAATCATCCGTCATCTCTAAGGAATTCCAGAAAATTAAGCTACTTGCATTTGGATCTAATTCTTAATTGTTGTTGGTTATTTTGTTGTTGTTGTTGTTGTTTTTATATAAATACTAGAATACACTTAAATCTCAGAAATCCTGTTGAACATTGGTCACCCAGAGTGTTTTTGAGCTGGAAAAGCTATAACCTATTTGTAATGATTAGATTGACAGGGATATTTATTTAGCTGGATTACTTGCTAAACATTTGTCACACAATGGTGAGAAGGAAATAGAGTTTGTTATATGTGTATCGTGTATGTAGGTTACTCTGATCCTGAGATATGAAGCCAAGAAAAATGACATGTAAAAGAAAAAACAGCTTATATGCTGAAGGCATACACTGAAGGTTATTATAAAATGGCAACATTTCTAGTCTTCAAAGTCTTCAAAACCTTCCACCATTTAGTCTCTTCACTTTTATCAATTTCTATCTAAAATTCTTAGTTACATGTTCATAAGAAACCAAAAATATTCTTAAGAAACCAAAAACAGTTATTCTATGGCCAATTGTAGAACTTTCATCTTTAGGAGTGCATAAAACACACTAAAAACTCCACTATACCAGTTCATACACACTACAGAGTAAGTGCTCTATATTTCTGCAAAATTGTGTACCTAAGGTTTGTGCCTTTGGATGAAAGGCTATCAGTCTTACACCACCTATCTATTAGCCTTTCATTAGATTTATTTGGCTGCACATTACCAGCCAGTGCAATGGACTGCACCACTCCCAACACACCAGCATGACTCATTGTATAATAACTCAGGGGCTTAGCAAGAAAAAACTCAAGTTATATCGCTATGGCTCACTAGATGGGTGACAAGAGTCAAACAAGCTATGAATTCATCTTCCTCTTGACTGAGCTGATCCCATACCACTCTATTACAAAACGCATTACATGCGAAATGATTTTTTTTTTACTTTTTTAAATCAAGTAACGCCTCTCTCTTTATTCTTATCCACGCACTGTGGATATCGTTTCAGACTAGCAATGGATTTCATGGAAATGAGACTGCTAGGAAGTAAGACTGGCACTGGTGGCAATGCCAACATGTGCCAGTCATCACGGTCATTATCTAGTCCTGTCATATCTCCTAATCCATCAACCATGTGTCCATGGGCAGTATATGACTGACGTTTTGCTCATCAATTTACCCATCATTCCTTTCCATCTCCTGTCAGTCACTCTCTGGCCTTGGAGCCCTCAGCCTTGGGTTTGTCTCCAGACAACATGAAGAAAACAAAAGTAAGTCTTTGTAATTCTTCCAGCAAGAACATATAGACATGCTTATCTCCATCAGTCACATTATGTGAGTGGATAGAGGTGGTCAATACCAAATCAATGCTTGCAATAATATTGCATACTTTGAATGTGTTTATATATATACAACTATTACCTGGAGCTGTATGTGTGAATGAACATATCCAGGTTATTTGTACCAGACACTAATCCTACTTAATCTTAACAAATGAAGAGAGCACTCACTTTTGCAATATGAATGAGTGTTCTCATAACACTCAATATGTCATCTGTTGAATTCCTACACAATATAGCCTGTCATCTTTTATCTTCAGTTTTGGGAATTTTGGTCTCTCCCTATTCCTAGAGATAAATCCCTGGTCTTGTGTGACTGGATAATAAAATTAAACTATCCAGCAGAATTGACAAGTGGACAGACTTTCTTATAACAAACCACCCTTCCCTAAACTGTGCTGAACCTTTCCTGTAGTGTGAAAGAGTGTCTTCAGCAATGTCCTGACAAGTTCATATGTGAAACAGAATGGGTCATTCTATGACATGATGTAATGATCAACTACCATATTTATTGATGTCATAAGTGAAGAAAGGCAAATAAATTGAGATAAAAGGTAACAGTAACAGCTTGTAGTTGTAGTTGATATTTTGTTGTTTATTTTTAATTAAATCTTTACATATGATGTTGTTCGTGGACTAGATAGTTTACTAAACCATATTTCACATCTTCTGTTTATTACTGCATGATGACATCTAGACATACTAAGAGGCTAAGATGTTATCATACTTAGAGGCATGTCTAAAATTCCATCATATAAACATGGCTTTAATGGTCATGTGCGGTAGCTAACTTAGCATTTCTGACAAACAATTAAATCTCAAAGGGAATCAAACACTTTTCATCCACATATAAAGCTCTAAGGAACAGGTTTCCAATGTGATTTCAGACATTTCTTTGCCTGCTGGTTATTTTAACTGGTTATCTCTGAACCAGTTGCATTTGTTCTGACTCAGAGGCTGAGTTGCATCCAGAACTGTTTTGACTGGTAATTTTGCACACAAGCTCTTAAACTTTAGAACCCTGGGCTAATTTTGCAGGATGTTTTCATAGTTTGACGTACTTTTATTCACAAACAAATTAACAAATTCTTTGATCCTAAGTCTAAAAAACATCCTGTAACATCCTGTACTTTTGAATGTAGAGACATGAAACTGGAATTACACTTTAGATCCCTTGTCAAAATAGGTGTATCTTTAAAAACTTTTATATTTTAAAAATATATGAGTATCATCAGGCAGATTTTTTTTAAGATCCCACCTCTGGGATCTATGCAGATTTCTAAAACTGCTGGTGACATAGGTCAAGTCTAGAAGTAATTTGTTCAAAGCCAATATGGCAAATAATTCAGGTAATAAAAACAATATTAGTTTTACAATATTGGATTTTACTAACAGGATCTTATAAAAACAGTTGTAATTATGTTGAACTCTTGATCTGTTGGGTAACTCTAATCATCACCACTCTTCATCCTGATGTAGACAATTTGATGTCATATGTTGTTTCACTCTTGTGTGCTTCATCCATCAGTGTTCTCTCCAGCATGAATTACGACTGTATAGTCAATGAGTTTGAGGCAAATAAATACAGCTAATGGTTCACTTTTTTAACAATAATGTTAATTTCAAGGCTTGTAAATGGGCTTTTCTGAAATATCTGCCCAAAGGCTCCCTTTGTAATAGAAAATAGAAATGACTTTCTAGAAATGACTACAGTATTGCTCTAGGATCTAAGTGGACATGTTTACAAAAAAGTAGCAAAGGATCTAATTCCACTTAGATTTAAGGGTCGTTTTTTGAACAACAGATGGGAAAATCAAATGTTATTTGGGAAATTGAACATTCACAGGGTCCCCACAGTTTTGACCAAGGGCAGTGCAATTATGGAATCTCTTGAAGGCAAACACAAAAGAATACATGACAGATTTCCTTCAGCTCCATAATGATGACAGTTAAATAGCAGTGTGTCTTCAGATGTGAGGATTGAGATGGAAATGGAGAGCGGGAGATTAATTGGGTACTGTGTAATGCCCTGCTGATTGGAGGAGTGTTAATGTAAAGTTTAAGTCGGCTTCTTTGGCCGTAATGTTTAAATCTCAAATTTGTCATCACATGCGCCAGGCAACCAATTTGCAGTCAGATGTAATTAGCAGCAGAGCCTGTGACACCCAACAAGTGGACTGACCCAAGGGCTCGGGCAATATCAACACACTCATCCTAATATTCACAATCTCCCCATGCATTTTGATTGCATAATTATGATTAATGAGCATTGGAATAAGCCACAGCTTCCCCTAGGATAATTCATTCTCACTGTTTCCCTGCTCTTTTTTATTTGGGTCCATATTTCATTTCTGTGCAAAGACCGAATAAAAGTTAATCTGTCTAAAAGTACACTCTTTGGCCTTAGACACCCGATCCAGCAACTGAATTGTTTAATTTGACTGGCTGTCAAGGTGAATTTGTACATGTTAAGCAAGATGAAGCATCAAAATTTATTCCCAACCTTGCTCCTGCTATATTCGGGACATACAAACACGCTGTTCTGACATCTTACGCCATTTACAAGCTGCACAAACTGCTTCTAAAGAGTAATACTGACATTCAGGAATGGACAGACTTTCAGTTTCATTTAAAATACAAATTGCTACATTTTACTGCTATTACGATTTTTACCTGGAACCTTAATTTTTTAACCTAACCTTGATCTACACCTTAATTTATACCAAAATCTAACCTTAACCTACACTTTAATCTACACCTAAATCTGCACTTTATTCCACACCTTGTTCTACATCTTAATCTACAACTAAACATACTGTACATCTTAACCTTATTCTACACCTATATATACCATTGACCTACATTTTATTCTACACCTTAATTTACACCTAACCTACACTTTATTCTACACTTAAACCCAAACTTAACTTTAAAATACACCTTAATCTATATCTAATCCTGCATCTTAACCTATACCATAATCTATACCTAAACATAACCTAAATGTACACCTTAACTACCCCTTAACATACACCTTAATCTATACCTAAATATACCCTTAAGATACACTTTATTCTACACCTTAATTTATACCTAAAGCTACACTTTATTCTAAACCTTAATCTACACAAGTTGAAATCAATCAAGTTGAAATTTCAGAGTTAAACATTTCTGAGTTGATTTTAACTCTCAAAGTGTTTTTTTTTTTTAAAAGATTGGGGTTGAAATGGTGTTCAGTCTTATTTGACACAGTTAATCAGGTCAGAGTTAGTCCCACACTGTTCAACTCTGCAAAGACTTAATTCAACTCCACCAATAAATTTTGTCAGAGGCGAGGAGACGCCTGTGCCATTTCTGTGGCCTCATGAATTGTGACACTAATTCACTCTTAATTAAAGTGTCATTAATTAATGTTTAATCTACAACATGTGTATGTAGCTGATGGTGTGTGTGAGTGCATGTTTAGTGTGAAGGCTGGGGTAAATTGGACAAAATGGCTGCTGCTTTCCATCAACTGAGACTGATCCCGAACATTTTTCTTTAGGCGAGCTATGTGTATTGCAGCTAAAGTTTGCCCGTTTGTTGAAAGTTACTTACATATGGCCCTGAATTGTATTTATTTATTTACTTCTCAATTCAGCATGGATACTTTGTCGCCCCACAGCACAGCGTTTCCGCAGTTTTACGTCATCCCGTTGCTGTATTATTTTCCCTCATGTAGACTCAAACTAGTCCAGGTAGCTAGCTAAGTGAGGTGTGCCATCATCTCCTGCCTGCTAGGGAATTGTGCATGTGTGTGTGTGTGTGTGTGTGTGTGTGTGTGTGTGTGTGTGTGTGTGTGTGCGTGCGTGCGTGCGTGCGTGCGTGCGTGTGTGTTCTGTGTTTTATTAAAGTAGAGTGTACTTGTGCTAAAATAGTGCCACATAAATTAAAGTTAAAGTTGAATCGATTACTATTAGTCATTTAACATCCAAGATGCCAGTGACTTAAATGTGAATATACTAATTATACTATTATACTAATACTGTATTATACTAATGTACTGTGTGTATGTCTCAGTAAAAAACTTGTTGGACAAAAGTATGCTGACTTTTTTCAAACGGTAAGCAATAAAGGCAGGTATAACAAAGTACTATACACTCTTCAGAATAAAATGATTTAGAGTTTCATTTGTTCCTTTAGAATTGTCTGACTGCGCCTTGTCTTCCGCTTTCATGTCTGACTCAACCTTCGGATCAACTTCTCCACCGGTAATCATAGATGATGTCCCTTGCTTTACACTGTTTTGGAAGGTGCTGGCAATGGCTTTGGTTTGAATTATGTTCAGACATTGTGTATTGTGATAAAAAATCCCATTTTTCCTGAAGGGAACAAGAACTGGAATTTGTTACTGTTGTTACTACAAACAATGAACATAATCTTTCCACCTTCTCTCACTTTGGGTATGATCATACAGTACATTTAAAGTTTTTGACTGTTGACCACCACAAACCATTTAAACAATTGCATCCACATAAAAAACCTTATACCTAAATGTAATTGTATGAAAACTAAACCCTTATTATATGTCTGGAACATTAGATTTGAATCCAAACACAAGTTGTTTAATTATTATTTAAAACATTTCAATAAACATAATAAATTCACTAGCTAAAAGGCATCAGATGGCCATGACATACCACTGGGAAACCTTCAGCTTTAAGCTAAATGAATATGGACCAATATCTCTTCCTTCACTCTCCTTCATGGACAGAAATGTGGTAGACAATGAAATGCTTGAAACAATCCTGTCAAAACAAGTTTTCAGAACTAGTTGGGTTTAAGTAGATGGTATAGAGTATAAAGCTGTTCTTGATGTTTGCAGTGCAGTAAAATAAAAAAATGCCAGTTTTTTGTCAAATAAGTGATATCCTTAAATTGACAAACAAGCTATTCACAGATAATTTTCAGAGACTTTCAGAGGTTTTTCAAAGTGGGGAAAGGTGTTTAGTAAAAGTATCTGAGCCTAAATTTCATAAGCCATTTGATTTTCAAACCTCATGCAGTGTTGAAGATGAAAGTACGTACATTGTACCTTGTTTCACAGTGTTTTAGCTTTCTGACTTCATGGGATTCAATAAATGTTTTTTTTTACATTGTCTATTAGAATTAATTATTCTTGCTGATTTTTAAATATTTATAGTGTACATAATTTTATGTAGTTAAATGAATACTAATGAAATAGTAAAATAACTCTTATTTTCCTGCTCCTTTATTTTAACCCTGTTTTGTGAGTTTAAAAAGGAACATTAATGAGTTGTTAAATGTGTAACTATTTGGAAAGTTCTGATTTAACTCTCAAGAGTGTGGAACTATATAAACTCTACTCTTAACCTACAACAAATCTACACCTAACCTTAAGATACACCTTAAACTGCACCTTAATCTACACCTTAACCTAGAATCAGAGTAACTCATTTCCAACTGAATTTAATCCTAGTTTAAATGCCAATGAGCTTTCCAGTACATGTTTACTCCTCTGTACACATGTACATGCTCAACATGCATGTAGATTCTGACTGATCAGCAAGAGGGCTCTGGGGTAATGATGTCACTGACCAAAATATTGGGTTATAGAGGAAAACAAGAATGGAGGGGGTGTTTGTTCTGTTTCTTTGCTCACACAGTGTTTAAGTAAATACTAAACTCCTAAATGTTCTTGTATTTTCACTTTTAAACACTCTGGATTGTATTTTTCCAAAAGGATTCTGAGATGTAAAGTGTTAGTCTATATAAGCCAAATGAAAAATAAAATAAAACACCATGCACTCTACAACATACTGAATGCCCAGATATCTGCACAGACCTACAGAAATGTGGCATTATTATTATTATTATTATTATTATTATTATTATTATTATTATTATTATTATTATTATTATTATTATTATTATTTTGCAGGTGGCTAGACACTTAATAAAGCTGTGTTGAACATGGTGAGGAAAGTTGCTGTGGCAGGTCACATGGTGGCATTCATTCTAACAGACCAGTAGTGTAAATTATAAAGTGAGTTTTAAAAATGATTTTATAGGACTTAAAGAACTGACATAGAACTTTTTTTCCATAAACAACCACTTTTGTCAAATGTATGTAAAGGAATTTTAAAGGAAGGATTATGTCAATGTAAGGTTCTTTTAAAGGTGCTTTATACTTTCTGAAACCTCTACATAATGAGGTAGAGTGTAATTTGTGTTTGGATCACACCAGATACAGATATATACTAAATGTATGTAACATAATACAGTGTTGTACAGTATTGTAAACTGCTGTCTTCTCACACAGTAACACAGGAGCTACGCCTCACATTTAGCTACATTAAATAAGTGCTCAGTATAGCAGTATAGCTCAAAAACCACTCCTGACTTCCAATTATTAAATAATACATTTGATTTGGGACCTTATTCTTCAAACATTTAAATGTCAGTACCTGTCTTCTTTAAAATAAAGGTAACACATATGGTTCTTGCAACAGTGCTGGATTTTGGTTCCATAAATATCCATTTTTGGAGTGTGAAGAACCTTTAAATTAGTGAATATATGTATCAGCTTATTTAAACCTTAAAATGTTATTCACACTGAACAGAATTTTTTCTTTATTGAACCAAAATTGTTCCTCTATAGCAATAGTTTTCATTCTAAACAACCAGCAGCAATAACAGCTTCACTTAATCAATCAACCAATCTTGAAACAGCTGATCACATGAGATTGTTTGGTTAGAATGAAAACCTGCAGCCACACCAGCCCATTTCTGTTTTTAATAAATTTTAATGTAGTGATGTGTCTGTCTCAAGAGCCACCAAATATGTTTGAAAATATGAAATAAAATGATAATGAAATTGAGACAAAAACTCTTTAAAAACCATTGGCCACATTTCACTGTCTGCCTAGTGACCATTCCAAGATAGAAATGGTTTAATAGGTTAATGTTCACCCTGCAAAGTGTCAGGGTGAAAATAGATCAGTCTGTAGAATCCATCAGTGCTTTCTGTGAGGAACCATATTTTTATTACTGCCTAAAAATCAGATAAAGCTTTTGATTTTGTTGGATGTTTATTTTGTTTGTTTGTTTGTTTGTTTTTGTTTTTGTTTTTTCTCAGAGTGAGAACAAGCTAATTCAGTTGTGTGACATTTTCATATTCACGTGTTTGTTGTTGGAACTGACAGCTTCTAAACAGGGTGAAAGAAAACAAAGGATGCAGAGAAACAGATGGACTACAGGTTGTAATTATTAAACTTCAAAGTCCTCCTGTATGTTCAGGTGGAGCTGATAAAATGGACAATGAGTGTAGAAACATAGAGGTGATTTGTGGACAACTCTTTTAATAGACACATTTATAGCACCTTGTGAACGTATTCACTCGTCTTGGCTTTTTGCTGATTTTATTACATTACAACTTGTGTTTAAATGTTTTTTTATCTGATTTATATGTGATGCATCTGCATGAAATACTATACTATATGCTTAGAGAAATGAAGTCCAGCTGTGTGCAATCAAAGTGTCACATGATCTGTATGTATATACACACATTTTCTGTGTGCAAGAGGCACCACTAACCAAACAACACCATGCAAACCAAGGAGATCTCCAATGTTTCAGGGTTGGGAAGTAATTTGAGCCTTACACAGAGGTTCACCTTCCAACAGGACAATGACCCAAAGTGTACTGCTAAAGCAACAGTTGAGTGCAATAGCTGCCAAAGGGGGCTCTACAAAGTACTGACTTTAGGGGTTGAATAGTTATGCACACTGAGGTTTTCTGTTATTTTTTTAATATGCTTCAAATTTGTAGGCATGTTCTGTAAATAAAATGATGCAAACCCTGGTTGTGAGGTAGCAAAACATGAAAAATGTAAAGGGGGTGAATACTTTCGCACGACACTGCAGCTACTTGAAGTTGCACCCATTGCTAACACAGATGTGTAAATGCACACACAGCTTATCTTGTCCCTGCAGAGAAGTATAATCAATAAAATGTCTGGAATGACAGCACTCCATCCACTATTTTTGGGCTAAGTTGAGGAGCTGGGGGTGAGGTAAGGTGGTGATTATCCAGCTGACTAATGCTCTTATTGTTAAATCTTTTCAGCAGTGCTGCAAAATATAGTAAAAGGCCTTCTGTGGGCAGTAGAGATACAAAATCAGGATACACTCTTTTTTAAATACTTACATAAAACTGGATTGTTCAAAAGAGGCTTAGACCTTGATCTCTTAATGTAGTTCGTGTATTGTTTTGTGACTGATTATGATGGTGATAAAATTAAAATGTCCAATTCCAATCTGTGAAATCAGATTTTTGACTCAAGAATAATGGTTTAACTGAGCCATTATGAAAAAAAAAAAATCTGTATTAACCAAATAGAATATTAACATAGAACATGAATACATACAATGTAGCAATGGCAGCAATGGGCTCTTTGAAACTGGATGTTTGGATTTGGCTGTATAAGTCACATATGCTCTGTTAAACCTGCACTGCAGCCATCATTTTCAAATGAAGTCCTGTTTGAATGTGCATTTTGCCCATACTGTGCTAGGGGTTGTGAATTAAATATGAGCAAATAAGAAAAAAAATGGGAGAAATATGTTAAAATGTGTCAGAATCACATACATAATAAATATAAATGGTGGGTTACACACAAACATACATAAACATCATCCTGAATATGTGTGTTTCTCTGCTTTGCCTGTATTATTTGGGAATTAATTAACTGGACTAAACTTGAACATGCATGATTTTTTATATAAAAAATGTGTGTGTGTGTGTGTGTGTGTGTGTGTGTGTGTGTGTGTGTGTGTGTGTGTGTGTGTGTGTGTTATATATATAAAACAGTGTTAAAAGTGTTTTTAAAAAGGCTATCGTGAAAGCCAACAGCATAAAGATCCTCCTATTTTCTCTGCAGTCTGCAGCATTTCGTTTGAGGGAGGTGTGTGAGTGGTTAACCCCCAGCAGATGTCATTAGCTGGAGTGGAGGCATGGTGCCAGCTCCTGCTACCATTTACAACCTCAGCACCAGTTGTTCCCCTCATTAAAATGGGCATTATTCAGCCCCGCGTCTGCCACTGACTTCACTGGAATTCCAAACCTGTAGTTTAACTTAATGACCCACCAATTAGACACAGAGGCAATGAATCTCATGAATATGAATACTTTTTTGCTAAATCACTCAATCATTTAACAATATAGCGTTACAGAAGCTACATACGAAAGCACAGTTCATAAAAATTAGTAGACAATGAACAGGCTCTGGCTTTTAACAGCGGCCCCTATTTTATTGCGTAGGAAAGTAAATGGTGTGTATGATGGAGAATGGCACAGATCCAGTCATCTGCTATGTGTACTACAATTTTAACAACCATAGAAGCACATAAATGAACAAACTGCACATCACTAATCTTCATTCACTTAATGATTAAAAAGGTCTATAGAGAGGAAAAGGATCAGCCAGAGGTATAACAAGGGCTGCACTTTATTTTCATTCATTATTATCAATCATCAGTTTTTCAATCAATCAGTCAATGAGATTACAGAGAATATACCCTGTGTTGTCTCTGCTAATTGCATCATCTTGAACCAGCAGAAGCAAACCCATAAGTGTGTCTGTTCATCCAGAACAATGGCAAATTAAAGGTAAAGTGAGATTATTTTTGCTCAAACATCCTCAGGGGTCACAAATAACCTTTACATAGAGTCACTGACCCACATTTACCAAAGCAGCACATTTTTTTTTACTTATAAAGCAGCTCATGTTGTTCTATGACCTCTGGAATACAGCTAAATACAGTATTATTTTTAATCACATACGGTTTAGGGTACAAACTTCATCAGGGTAAGTCTTCAGTACCTTTAGGAAAAAAATATTCTAATGTTATTGCAGGTAATTATTGCAGGTTAATTGCTTTGACTGTTATTAGACTGCTTATTTTCTTTGTATACCCAACTGTATTCCACTGCCATTTACAGTATATACTTGAAGCTTAAGGATATTGCTGTACTTTTAGGTACACATTTACATTATTTGTACTTTGGGATAATAAAACCGTATCTGTGCAGCACCCAGTGCAAGTTCCTTCAGAAAGCAAATTTAACTGCTCTTTAGTTTGGTTATTTATACTTACACTGAGGTTTTGTCATTCTCCTAAAACTTTACACTATATATATTATATGAACAGGGTGTGGTACAAGTTACAACAGTGAGTTCAAATAAATTAATGACACGTTTTGTAAAATTCACTTTGTGATTGTTTGTGATTGATAATTCCAACAATATGAGTTAGATGAAGCATTTGTAGCAATAGTTTTCCAAACCAAAACCTAGCTCACACTAATTACTCACCATGGTGTTGCTCTCTATTATATCATGGTATGTGATTGTTTGAGAAGGCTTTAAGGCAAAAAAGATGGGATTACTTGGATTTGTGTATAATTGATAAATCTATGATACGTACCACTAGATTGCTAATTATCTAGAAGCACCAGTCTTCTCATCAGTTGCTGTAATTCAGTAGAATTCAGGAGGTCCTCTCGTCAGTAATTCAGTAGAATCAGTGTAAACAGGAGTTCCTGCTTGTTTTTACCTCACTGTACTGTGGGTGCTGCATTTGTGGTTGGATTTATTATTTGCATATGAGTGTAATATTACAGGACAGAGGTGTTTATATAGAGAATAGCAGGTTTTTGAATTTAAATAAATTTGCCTCTAAACCATCAAACAGAAATAACTTTGGTACCTTGTGTCAACTTGGCATAGAAATGATAAACCAGCATTGGCAGTATCACTTTTTGACAGTGTCCTGGGCATCCAATTGGTGTCATCCAGTGTAATGAAACTTTCATCATCATTTCAGCTATTTAAACCAGTTTTTAAATAATTTGGATCTGAACACACCCACACACACACCAATGCCCCAACCCCTATAAGTGTTCCAACATATGCTCTGTAAGACTGTCAGTTAACTGATGGGACAATAATAGGGCAAATAGCTACTTTGACTACTGTGGATGTGGTGTTTAAAATGTTCATTTTCAGATTAACCCCGGTAGTAAACTTTGCTATTCTTGCTCTGTGCAGAAAACAAAGCTACCCAACATTTGTGACCTTATGCTCCTGCAAAGAGGAGAAAACAATCAAATATCATGCAAGTACCCAGGCTTTAATGTTTAAATTCCAATATCCTGCAAGGTGTTCCTTTTTCTGAACTTTAGAACATGCACACATACATACACACTCGGTGGGAAGTAGGAAGACAAACTCTGAACACATAAACATATGGGACTGTGAGGGTATTAGAGTCTGTTTGCTATTTAAGCATCCATTGAAGAAATGATGACGGCTCACAGTCAGGGGCATCGTATCTTGCATCAAAGTTATAAACCAAAAATATGGGTATGAGAGTTTTTTTCCTCTTTGAACACAAACACATAAAAAATATCCACTGTTTGGGGACTTTTATGGTTCTCTAAACACTAACTCAAAAAGAGAGTGGTTTACATTATCTTTCATCATTTTAATCATGTGATTCATGCCTTATTTATGCATGTAAAGACGGAGTGGGCTGGAAAGACAGGGCTATTGCAATCTCCCAGACTCAAAAGCTTTACTTATTTTTTCACTTATTCTGTTGGCGTGCCATGCAATGCTTTGAGCTTTGTTATTATAGAAGTGAGGGACTTCACTGTGAACAGCTGCCAACTGAAAACCAAGCCTTCCAAGATTCTCTCCACATGAAAAGTTTACATTTTATATTTCATCGCATAATTTTCAGTCTATCAGTACTGGAGAATTAAAAATTTATGGTCAGCAGAATAAACAACCAACTCTGTTGTTTTCATATTCAATATTATAGAACCTCCACTTTACTGAATCTGTCCTTGTTCACCTCCAGCACCCAAGCCACTGAAGAAATTCTAACCAGTGAATAAATCCATAAATCTGAAACAGATAAACTTTGAACAGGTGACTTAAGTAAGAAGATCATTAATGGTTAAACGATGCAAATCATCCTTTCCTTTCCCTCTGAACACAAATACTTCGAAGCCCCATCAAAACACATTTAAAATATTAATCAGTTCAACATCATACACTGGAGGCACGTCCCTGGGAAACTCATCAGTATGGGCCTTTATATTGATTAAATGTACAAATTAGAGTCTTTAGAGTAAGAGCATTACATGTATACAAACAGTGACCTCCAGTGAATAGCCAAATTATAGGGCCAGCATTTATTTATTTATTTATTTGTTTGTTTGTTTGTTTGTTTGTTTGTTTGTTTGTTTGTTTATTTACACTTTCTTCTCCAAATTGCCTCTCATTTGTGATGTTGCTTACATGTACACTACTAATTATGAATTAGAACATTTAATGCAACTGTTTACATTATAAAAATCATGACTAGTGATGATACGGATTGGCATTATTCAATTTCCAAATTGGAAAAAATATAAACTAATGTATTATTTAATTATGCATTCAGTGTTGTATGATATGTCCCCAAACCTTCTCCAGATTTCATATACAGTCCTACACAATCATTTGTGTACACCTGGTTAAACAAGGTATGCTGTTGTGTAAATAAGTGAACAGATCATCTATAGATATCTAATTTTAAAAATGATAAACTAAAATTACTCTTTAAAATTACACAAGTATTGACATTGTTTAAGGTGTGTGATGTATTTGTCATGTTCTGTCTGGTCTGTCTCTTCTTGTCTCCATTCCATTTTGTTTGGGTTCCCCATGTGCTACCTACTACCGATCTGTTTTGTTAAGGTCTTGTCTCCAAGCCTTGCTCTGTCCCATTCCCACCTGTGTTTTGTTTGTAACCCTGCTTGTTTGTCATTCAGCCCCAGGTTTTTCTTGTCTTGTGTATGTATTCAAATTATTTTGTCTTGGTCCTTGTTGTCGGTTTTTGTGTCTGTGTGGGTTTGTCAGTGTGTGCCTCTGCTCTGTATCCTAGTGTTTTTAAATCAAATCAAAATTTATTTGTATAGTCCTTTTCACAACTGATGTCACAGAGCAGCTTTACAGAAATACAAATAAAATAAAAAGGTTAAAAACACAGGATAAAGACATAAACCCTCTGGAAAGCAAGCCAAAGGGCGACGGCGGCAAGGAAAAATCCCCTCAAGGCTGGAGCTAGAAACCTTGGGTGGAGTGCTAGGTGGCCGTGCCCCAGTGTCTATGGCAGTGCCAGCTGCCTGTGCTTCAACGTCTATGGCAGTGCCATAAACCCATGCTTCAACATCTACAACAGTGCCAGCTGCCTATACTTCAATGTCTACAGCAAAGCAAACTGCCAGTGATTCAATGTCTATGACAGCACTGTCTGTTGCACCTGTTCCTGTGACATCTGCACTGTCGCCTATTGTACCTGCTCCATCGTCGGTGGTCCCAAACACATCTGCTCCAGCATCTGCAGTGCCAGATTCAGCTCCAGTGTACATGGCACCTGCTTATTATATCCCCGTTCACATCACCGTTTATGTGTCAGTCTCTGTCAATGTTTCAGTGCCAGTTTCCATGCACATTCCTGTTATGTCTTGCTCCCCTAGTCCAGTCTCCTGTTGTGTCTCCTGTTCTCCCAGTCCAGTCCAGTCACCTGCTGTGTCTTGTGTTCCCCATATTTCCTACATCCAGTCTCCTGTTCCCAGCTCCAGTTCCCTGTCATGTCGCCTGTTCCCCAGATCCAGCCTTCAGTCTCATCTTGTGTGACCACTCCATTGTCCTGTCTCATGTGTCCCATGTTTCTCATCCAGTCTTGTGTCAAGTCTCCTGTTGCGTCTTCCGTTTCACCACCTGTCAAGTGTTCTGTCATGTGTTCATGTCTAGTTACATTACTATAATGTACCAAACATAAGGTAATGACTATAATGTATCTGTCATATCTCTCTCTTCTTGTCTCTGTTCCATTTTGTTTTGGTTCCTCATGTGCTTTCTAGCATCCATCTGTTTTGTTTTGGTATTGTCTCTGCCCTGTTCCCACCTATGTCCTACATCATTGAAGCAATATTTAACATCAACATCTGGCAGGTATTCTTTACATTAACTCAAAATTTCATGATCATAAAATATTTAGGTTTAAAATGACCTTCCCTTGTGCTGGCACGTTGGTGGCTTAGCTGGTCAGCCTCCATAAGTATGCATGTTTGACCAGCATACCTCAATTTAAAACACAACGTAGGCTGGTTTTTATCAGCATTATATGTGTGCATAGTAATTAATAACTAAATTCACATTCATCAAGAATTCACACACACACACACACACACACACACACACACACACACACACACACACACACACACACACACACACAGAGACATGCTGTGCAAGACTGAAGATGGCACTGTGCATTTGACTGCATTACTGCATTTGTTTTATGTGAGCTCCGTTCTTAAATTCACTTTGCAAGGCAAGCAGTCTCATTTCCACCAGGCATACTAGTGAACAGTGAAACACAGAGATAATCCGTCTCTCTCTTTTCTGCTTTGTTGAAACTTTTAAGCTCATTAAAAACTCAAAAATAACATTCTCACAGAAGAGCTGCATCATTTGTTGATATTTTAAGGGCAGTTCTGATGCCAAATACAAGAGCTTCAGTGTATGCAGGCCCTGAATAAGTCAAAACCATAAATGTTGTATATATTCAAACCTACAACATGAACATGAGTATGAATTTGACTATGAGCTTCAAAACAGAAACAATATTGAGTCTAATATATTGTTCTTTTGTGGTTAGCAAAAGACCTTGCTGTGACATCAGCACAGATGAGTCTATCCTGCAGTGACTTCATCAATCAAAGGATGCATTTATAAAAGTAAATACTGATGTTTTAAAGATTTAGCCCATTTAATGCTTATTTTAAAGGTTAAGTATTATACGGCAGTTATATTCAGCTTGCATCAAACAAATTAAACATTAATGTTTTATTTAAACATCAAACATTTTTATGGACATATTGCTCCAGCTGCACTATATGCAAGAACCTCAATTCCTGAGTTGACTAAAAGGGAACTGACCACACCTAGATTTTGAAATGCAATGAGCCTGGGGTGATTTTTTGGCTAACTTAATTCCAGTAGTCATGACATGTTTTCTGGAATAGCCCCAGGATGCTATACATTAACCTATATATTGTAATGAATTAGTTTTCTCTCTTGTTGTGTTGTTCTTTTGGTTCCTATACTCAGTAATTGCTCATTGCTCATAATGGTCATGCTCATTGTCATGGGGGGGGGGAGGGGGTCAAGCAAAGTTTCTAAGTGCAGGTCAGAGATTACAGGTCATTGTCATGATTCTAACTCACGCATTAAAACTCCACGTAGCAGGCACAGTCATTTCATGCCTTCCATATGACTTTGGGACGGAGTCAGATGACATGAGTTTAGTGTTGTTATACAGACTTGGCTCAGGACAGTGCCACAGAAGAACACAGAACAACGACAGACTCAGGCGTGTTCATTTCATTATGTTTATAAACTTTAATGTTTTCTCACAGGTTTGGTTTGGCTTTATACATTTGTTGGATAATGCAGGTTGGTAGTTTTGTGTTTTATGAGTTAAAATGTAGGCACAGGTTCAGCTAACAGTGCCAGCCAGCTAGCATCATCTACCAGTCTAAATGTCTTAGCAAAACACATTTTATACCAGGTTTCTACATTAAACTGTAAGCAGGATACCTTGCTTGTTTGTATATACCATTCCAATGAGGTAAACCATAGCAAAGGTTCTGTGCATTTCTGGTCCTTTAGCAGAAATGCACCCATTTTAAAAACCCATCTGTCCACCATTTGGATGCATACAACTACTAACTTAATTGAAAAGTTTGGAATATTTGTTCCTATAGTGCAGAGGGCATCAGTGATGTGAATGGTGAAGTTGGAGTAAACATTAAAACATTATCTGAATATTCTCTGAGTGCTACAGTTAAGCTAAAGCTGAAGCTGGGCTACAGCTAAAGTAAAGGAGGGATAGTGAAGCTACAGCAGGAATATATAAAAGATAAAGCAGGAGCTTGTGTTTGTGACTATCAAATATAACATAACATCTCAATGTATATTTGTGTTCTTATCATTTGTGTTCGTATTATATGTATTTACTTGTCTGCTGTTCATTAGGCTGGATGATGGTAAAACCCAGTTGTGTCTTTATTATAAGTTTATGATTGAACCTTGAACCCTTTTATTTTTTATTTTTTTTTTTGCATATCCATTTCATGAGAGATCAATAAAGACTCAGATCACACACTGATGGGATTCTGCAGGATGGAGGTAAGGGTGAGCTAAAAGCACTCAAAGGAGAACTGAGAGAATTAAGGTTTTAGGGAGAGCAGCAGATAAAAAGCATAATTATCCTGGGGGAAAGTTTAAAAACTTTAAAAACGAACTCCCAGCTTGCACTATGGCTGTACGTGTGCATAAGACTTATACATACATCTTACCATTTTTTTTATTATTTCATAGAAGCTTCCGTAGAGTAGGAGTTTTAGACTTTAAATCCCAAGGCCATCCTTCTTTACACCAGAAATACATCAATGAAAGATTCTGCAATTTGAAATACATTTTGAACTATTTGAACTGTTTATGTAACATATGTATGTAACTCATCACCTATGAACATCTGGTCAAGCAAAGCTCTTGAATTTACTTAATTTGATCATTTGAATAACATGAATTATCTCAGCTACTGCCTATGAGACAGAACTATGGTATGATAACGGTGTACATTTCCACATTAATTCAATAATTTATATAAAAAATTGTAATATATTTAATTCATGTGGACATTCTCACTCATAAAATAATAACATTGAACTGATTCATATTATTCAAATGATCAAATCAAGTAAATTCAGTTCATACCTTTCTTTTAGATGCTGTCTGATCTCTAGCTCTTGGAAAGTTGTAAGATTATCCAGTATTCACTTTTAACACCCTTATACGAGCCAGATGAGTCTCTGAAAGCCTTGAAAACAGCAAAACAGTGTAAAGATACCACTATAAAGGAATACTCCAGCATTCCTCTACCTAATTTGCTACATCTCGTTTGCACCATTAGTTACCTTGTACAACCTTTTTTGACACATTCCCTAAAAAATACAGAACCTCTCCACTTCAAAACTCTAAAAACTATAACAGAAGCCAGTGACCAGTTTCTGAATTCTGTGAATATGTGAAATATGACTCTATATCACACATTCTAAACTACACACTGAATCAAACTAGATACACATGACAAAAAAATGTCTAGACATTGAAAAATATTTTGTACTTGTAAAACCTGTAGGATACGTATTGTCAGGTCCACTATTATCAACCAGTCTAAACATGGCTACTCAGGTATCTTGTATAAGATAAACATTTGGCTAAGGAAATGAAGGCAATGTCCCAAGTGGCTGAAATCGGTGAACCTTTTGGACCAGCCAATAACAGAATGGTTCTGTGAAGAGCTAACAACAAGTATTTGTTTCAGGTTTTTATAGCTTTCATTAGCTTTCCATAGTTTTCATCATTTCATACTCCTATAACAACCTAAATAATCTGAATACTGAGGACTGCTGTAAGAATTTGATTGCATTCAGTGACAGGAACATTAGTAAGGTCAGGATGTTAACTAATCACCCCACCGCATCCACAACTCCCCACCTCATCAAAAATACTGCAAAAAGCAATTCCACTGCTCTACAGCTCAATGCTGGGGGGGGCTTTATTCCTCTCTAGCCAATACCTGGCATCAGGCATTGCCAAAAGGTTCACGTTTATCTGCTCAAGAGTCCTATTCTATTCTATCTCTAAAGAGACTAGACAAGATGTGCCAGAAATAGGTGCAACTTGAAGTAGCTGAAGGCATTCATTAAAACAGTGTCCACAAACATTTTGACATATACTATATGTGACTATATGTTACTTTTTTATCAAATATTACACCTTTTCTCCTGATTTGGCACTGCCAATTAACCCACCTTTTTATAGCCCCCAAGCAATGCTCCCAGCACTAGGAGGATAAGGAATAGAACATGCTTCCTCCGATACTTGCAAAGTCAGCCTGCTTCTTTTAAAACTACTGCCAACAGACTTAGAGTAGCACTGGGCCCCCAGCTCCTCCACATTAGCAAACAGATGCATATGCTGGCCAGCCTCACATTCAGAGTGATGAGGGCAGAGTGTGCCATCAACCAACCTGGAGAGAGCATGGCAAAATGTGCTCTCTGACTCTGACTCTGCAATCCTACAAAATTACAGTGACTGACAGGACTGAAGGTTTCTATTAGCTAAGACACAAGCAAAGATAATTAGCTGGCTACATCAGTGGTATGATTGAGGAAGCTTCCAAGGCCCATGGCCAGAGGACACGGATGAATGCTTGCACTGTGAGCCTCATGTCTAGCTGACCGTGTTTCAGTGTCTACAATGGTGGTGTCCACCACTGTCCAGCTTCCGCACTGGAGGCGCCACTCACCACCAGTGTTCCAGTGTTTTAATGTCAATATTCAATCTCCTCAAAAAGGTGGTTTATGTGGGCCCTGTTTTGTTTGAGTGTTTCACTATGTTTTGCCACTTGCATGCTAGCACCTTCATTAATTGTATGTTCAACCCTGACTCTACCCAGGCAACTTTACCTTGCACAAGCACTCACATGTTCTTTGCTCTTTTCATGTCTTTAATGTGCCTGGTCAAAATTGGGAACCAAGACATGATGACAGGACATGATCCCTGAGATTGTATTATGAAGAGATCAACTGTAATTTTTTTTTCACAGCAGTTCCAGGCAGTAAGCTAACTCTGTCACACCGGAAGGGCTGAAAAGATCTGTTACTTTTCCTACTTTTTGCATCAAATAAATCTTAGGTGTTGATCCGCCCTGCTGATTAATTTTCTCCTCATACGGAATACTATCAAATGCAAAAATCTGGC
The DNA here is from genome assembly GCA_034509495.1 of Acestrorhynchus altus. NCBI lineage: Eukaryota > Metazoa > Chordata > Actinopteri > Characiformes > Acestrorhynchidae > Acestrorhynchus > Acestrorhynchus altus. Next base: position 16,293,982 of record CM067508.1, on the reverse strand, counting down.
CGACAATAATAGCATTGTCTGCCATTGTGTGCACCTTGCTAGCTATTTAGTTCACTCTGACCTAGCCAACACTATGAACGATTGATTGAATGAAGTAACAAAACAATATTATAGTCAAAAACATACATGTTGAAATTATGTTAAACTGAAATAAGGAAATACTTTAAATGTGTTTCATTTACAATGTAAGTAATTTCACCAACCAAATACCAATAAATTATGTTCAGTTTGTCTTTCAACCTGTACTTCAAAAAATCAAAAGCTCCCAGTGATCAAGTGATGGTGTATATTTCAAAATAACTGTCAATCAAAATGGGATCCTTCCTTCCAACTGAGCCTTCATTCTTCATGCAGAAGCTCAGTATTTAGGATAGCTAAGGCCAACCTACAGCTCCATTCACCGCCAGAGATGCTGAGAGTCCAGGGGCGGGATAAAATAGTGGCATTTATCCAATGACCATAGAGTTTTGAGGCAATGGACAAAACTGTTCCATGCAGATGCTTAGCAAACTATTGATACAATTGCTGCTGCTAAACAAACCATTTGTGATTATCTATCACAAAAAAATGCAAAGAAGACAAAACAATACTGATATGTTTCTAGTCCCAAAAAACATATAAGGAGTTAGCAAGTGTTGTCATGTTGTCATTTCCTACATTTTAAATACATTTAAGGATTCAGCAACACCTGCAAAAATATGGTCTTTGTAGAAGAGTTATCAGAAGAAAACCTTTCCCCCTTCCTCACCACAAAATTCTGCATCGGAAATTGCAAAAGAACATCTAAACAAGTCTGATGCATTTTGGAAACAAGTCCTGTGGTCAAAAAAATAACTCTTTGGTTGCAATGAGGTATGTTTGGAGAAAAAGGGGGACAGAATTTCAAGAAAAGAACACCTCTCCAACTTAAAATATAAAGGGAATGTCATCTTTAACTGTGTGATTTTTGGAGATCATTTCATCTTCAACTTGCTTAACTGTGTACAGTAACAATAATTTTGACCAGTTTTGCCCAAACTTTTACATGCCACTGTATGTCTCTGAAATATGTATCTGCAAAATGTGTCTGTTTCACCTGGCAGAGCCAGGGCTGAATATGTGCAAAAATCTAAACAGACAAGAGATCTTGCAAAACTGCCAGAAGCTTGTTGGTGGATTCCAAATGTTCCTGGTCAAGGCACACTTTGCAAAGGGCCATTGAATCAAATATCTAGCTTTTGTATGAAAGCAAGGATGGGCACTGGGAAAAAATGCTGATAAATTAAGCATGTAATTGGATTCCAAAGACTTTAAAGTATCTACAATGAATACATCGTCTGATAGTCAGCGCATATACAGAGTACTTGGTAGCTCATACCTCAAGACGTCAAGCAAAAAATCACAGTGCTGGGAGTATGTTTTATCTTCAACGATTAAGATATTTTAGCTACAGTTGTGACATTTGTGTAATGTACTGCAACAGCTGGTATTACTAATTGAAACATCCAATAGTCTCGATTAATAGAAACAAGAACAAGAAGAGTCATACAGGATTAGTTTCTTCTGTGGCCAGATTACAAATACCTTTTAATGAGAATTCATATGTATTCAAAAGGACTCTGAAATTTATTGGCAGAATTTAGCAGATGTTCATGTATTTCTGGTGACTGTTGAGTCACTTTTTTAATTAAAAGGTTCAGAAACGACAGACTAGCATGTCAAAATTAACTGTTTTCTACAGATGCAGCAGATGGAGATTAGGTTGAGAGCCTATATGGTCCTCAGTTTGTTGAGTAGGTTCCCAGAAGCAACCAGGCACAACTAAGCTACTAACTGGAGTGTCTTGAGGCTTGTGGGTTTGTGAGGGGTGATGCAACTTAAGCTATCAGGCTGACAAAGTTGACAAAAGACTAATGTTAGGCCAACTGTCACTTTAAGAGGTGAAGCGACGACGTATGGTTGATTTGCTGGCCCTCAATTTGGAGCACAAAACTGTGCAGTATTTCCAACAAACACCTTCAGGACTTCAGGGGAGAAAACACAGACATAGATGAAATGTCTGTGCAGAGGATTTAACGCTGCAGTGATTTAGAACATTTCTGCCAAGTGCGTTCCTTCCAGATCTGTTGGCACCTTTGTTGAAGATCTTTCTGCATCAGAACAAGCTAAAAAAAAAAAAAAAAACAACAGAGATGTTCTCTTTCATGGCTTTATTGTGTCTACTTCATCAAGACGCAAAGTGTCATTAATTCACAATGACAATATAACTATCCATTTCTTCCACATATTTATCCACTGCAATTAAAAAAGTAGGACACAGCCCACTGCATCATTATGTACACATTCTGAAATAAAACAGAATAGCAGATCTCTGAGATGACATTGATAAATATTTGATAGATATATATATATAATTTTATATACATTTTCTGTTTACTGTATTCTGTTTACTGTATTGGTACTGTATTGTATCAATGAGCATGCATGGAACTGTGCATGCAGCCTGTTATAGCACTCAGTGTGTTTTGTTTTTGTTTTTTCCACTTTTCCTTTTCACTTTTAGTTATCTTTCTAATGGTTAATTTCATTTGATAAGGCAACTAAGTGAAGCTGTGCTCTCCCATAACATGCTTGTAGAGAGAGTTTTCTTTCACTCTCTTGGCCCACCGCCTCACACCAAGATGGACACATTGTTTACATCTGGGATAAGCTGATCATGGTAAAGCCAGTCATCATAGCAACCAGGACAGATAACATTCCTGAGGAGCTATGGAGACACACAGGGGATGTAGTGGTGGAATGAAACAGTGCACAGGAAAAGCAAGGGTGAGACGATGGAGGCTTATGGAGAAGAAGGGATATAAGCCACATATCCTGTCTGTCATCATGGACAACATGATGGCTAATAAAATGGACAAACTAATAGCATTAGCCCAGAGTCAGGGGGAGTATCCAGAGTGTAGTTTAATGTACTTCTCAGACACATGGCTAAACCAGGATATTCAATCAATCAATCAATCAAAGTTTGTTTGTATAGCGTTTTTTACAACAAGGAGTTGTCACAAAGTGGCTTTACATAAATCTGGGTCCAAGCCTCAAATGAGCAGCCAGTGGGCAAACAGTGGCAAGAAAAAACTCCCTCAGACTAGGAGGAAGAAATCTTGAGAGGAACCAAGGCTCAAGAGAGAAACCCATCCTCCTCTGGTCGACACCAGAGAGCATAAACAAAGGCACAATACATGGGCATAGAAAAGTAGAAAATAAATGAAATACATAAAATAAAGGGAGGGGAAAAAAAGATAGTTTTGCTTGCAGTAGTTGTGATACAAGTATGAATGAATAATAGCAGTGGATATTTAGGTAGCATGCAAGCCGGTGTTGGTAATGTCCATGCAGGTTGCGTAGTCTAATCTAGCAGTTGGTACTAAGAAGTGGATGAGTAGAGGGGTGGACCGGTATCTGCCACACATCCGGGGCAGCTCGGGACATGGGGGGAGAGAGGGAGAAAGATTAGCGCCCCCTTAGAGGTTTTAATGAAAAGACTGCGTAAATAAAAAGGTTTTCAGTCATGATTTGAAGATACTGTGTCTGAGTCCTGAACAGCAGGAGGAAGGCTATTCCAGAGCTGGGAGGCTTTATAAGAGAAGGCTCGTACCCCAGCAGTGTTCTTTTTAATCCTAGGGACTGTCAATAGGCCCGCGTCCTAAGAACGCAGTCTACGTGATGGGTTGTAGGGTATTAAAAGGTTCTAGTGAGAACCCTTGCAGCAGCATTTTGTACAGATTGGAGCTTCAAATGTTCCAGATGACAACATTTCCATTGATGGCTTTCAGATGGATTGGAGCTATACCGAGCGCAGTAAGCGCAGAGGAGGAGGGCTTGAAACCCTAGCACATCTCCAAACTCAACACCCGAGTCCCTTTATTGCCATATCAGGTGACTTGAACCATGTCACTATGGCCAAGGCATTACGCAATTTCACTCAGTATGTGGACTGTCCCGCCAGAAAGGAAAGAACACTGGACCTGCGGTATGCTAATGTTAAGGATGCATACAGAACAACCCCCCTCTACCCTCTGGGCAGGTCTGATCACAATTTGGCATATCTCAGTCCCAGGTACATACCACTGGTGAAGAGCCAGCCAGTGACCACACAGATGGTGAGGAGATGGTCTAAGGAATCTTATGAAGTGCCGCAGGACTGTTTTAAGACTACTGACTGGCCAGCACAGAGAGGTTGTTAATGGCCTCAGAGAATGCATAACAGTCTACATCAATTTCTTTGTGGACTCTACTGTCTCAACCAAAACTGTCAAATGCTGTCCAAACAAGCTGTGGGTATCAAAGGACATTAAAACTCTCCTTAATAGAAAGAAGAGGGCTTTCACAGCTGGAGACAGGGAGGTGGTGAGAATAATCAGGAGGGAGCTAAAAACATCTATCAGGGAGGCTAAGGACAAATATAGGAGGAAACAGCATGTGGGATGTTTGGAGTGGAGTGAGGACCATCAGCAGTTTCAGGTCCAGCAACATCAGGGAAGATCAGAGCAGCATGGACAGGGCCAACAAACTTAATCTGTTCTTTAACAGAATGTGTGATTACCAACACTTGGACCCCACAGGGCACAGAGAGTTACTGCACTTACACTGCACATACCATCTGCAAAAGTTTTCTGGTGTCTCTGCAATAGTTATATGTATCGGCATTGGTGATGAAGATGAGTAAAGGGAAATGGTGATGGACTTTGTAACATGGTGTGAGCTGAATCTTCTGGACCTCAATGTTACAAATACAAAGGAACTAGTGGTGGAACTGAGGAGGAACAAGGCACCTGTGACCAGTGAAGGATATTGATGCCCTTTACAGAAAGAACCAAAGGCGCTTCTACTTTCTGAGGTATCTGAGGTCCTTCAGCATCTGTCGGACGATACTCACAATATTCTGTGAGTGCTACCCTCTATGCTGTTGCCTGCTGGGGCAGCAGGCTGAGGACAGCAGACATAAGGCAGATCTGCAAGGCTGGTGATGTTGTGGGAGTTGAGCTGGACTCTCTGATGGCAGTTTCAGACAGAAGGATGCTGTCTAAACTGCAGGGCATTATGGACAATGAATCCTAACCACTCTACAGAACAGTGATGAGACACAAGAGCACTTTCAGTGGAAGACTCATCCCACCAAAATGACTAAAGAGGAACTTGTTCCTACCTGTGGCCATCAAACTCTATAACTCCTCCCTTATTGGGTGACCACTGCAAACCACTATGGTTCACTTGTGCAATTTGTTAATTTTACTTGTCTATGCATTAACACAAGATGTTCATATTTATTCATTATCATAGCCATTGGCTTGTTCATAAGAAATTTTCAAAAGAGTCTATTGATTCAACGTTTATATTTGGCTTATTCTTTTTATTACTGCTTTTTATTTTATTACTTTTTAATTACTTGGTGTTTGTTGTTGTTATTATTATTATTATTATTATTATTATTATTATTATTATTATTATTATTATTATTATTGTGTTTTTATATTGTATATAGATGGGTGCAGCTCTAAGAATTTGCAATTTGCCTCTGGGATTAAAAAGTAATTCTGTTGTTAGAAAACAACAGTGCTGTTCAATTGTTTTAGGATCCCATTTGAAATGCTGATTAAATACTGATATCAACTGTTTTAAAAGCATTTAACTATCCAGTCAGTTGGATTCAATTGACAGTGACTGTAAATGAAAATGTGCTTGCAGTAATTAGTTATGCACAACATAGATAATCAATGTGTCCACATCTACTCATTTACCTTAAGGAACACTAACATCAATACTTGGCTTTTAAACATAAATACAGAGGCTCATTGAACCTATAATATACTATATTAATTATAACTACAAGATTTTATACATGAGTTAAATTGTGTCATGGAGAATTTAAAATGATAATCTTAATTGTTATATTCTTACTTATTTAAATGGAATTCAAGGCAGATTCTAAACTTTCATTATAAACCAAGCAGAATATTAAAAAGAGACATTTCATTATAATTTGAATTTGATTAACTTTTACTGTTGTGTGAATGAGCACAGAGGAAAGATCAGCAGTGTGGACTCAGACTGACAGTAAATAGAATGTAAATATAATTCATTCATTACGCAACTAATTGTGTAAATTGTGTTGTTACATTTAAATAATTACATAAATAAATCTGATATGTAACAAAACACCAGTAATAACTCTGGACATTTAAGCATGGAATTCAATGGACCAAGCATTTCACATGCTGAAGACAAAATGAATAAAGGCCTCACAACTTGATCAGCCCACAGCAACTACAGCATGCAAATATACCTTAAACATGAGTGCATGTATTAAAAATCACAGTCTAGTTTCAGACTAATTAATATAAAACTATTTACATGAAAAGTCATAAATGGTTGAGATAAAGAGGATAAAAGCTGTAATAGCTGTTCCTGTTCTGACAGTTTAATTTATATAAAATGCAAGCAATCAGAACATTATACAAAATGAGGAGTATGGGATCTTAGGGTCTACGACTCTGCGGGGTCCTTGAATATATCCTGAAGAATTGTTAACTTGTAAAGCTTTAGAACCCTATGCTATTTTTATTTTTATTGGATGTGTTTGTAGATATAACATATTTTTATTTGCCAAAAATTTGAAAAGTATTCATAGGATTATTTTTGTTGCTGGGTGTTTTTGTTTTTTGTTTTTTTCTAATAAGGACAAAAATAATTCATTGTTTTTAAACACTTTATATCTCAGAAATCCTGTTGGAAATTGATCATTCAGAGTGTTTTTGAGCTGAAAATGCAAGAATTTTGAGTAATGATTAGATCAACAAGGGTATTTATAATAAGTTTGCCAAAATTCTTGACAGTGGTTCAAATAATAATATAAAAACCTACTGTCCCTTATTATTTTTGTTATTTATGTATATATCTATGTATGTTTTATCCCTTCTAAAGATTTATATTCTAAAATGTGCACACTATGTAAGCAAAAGATAGCAAATAGCTCCTTCCTTCTCATTTTCTTATGCATTCCATTATCTGGAGCAGTGATGTCATCAGCCATGGCCCCTCTGCCAATCAGTCAGTGTCTGCATGCAGGTTGAGTATGTAAATGTGGCAGAGCAAAGTTCACATCTCTGATTGTTATTTTTTAAGAACAGAACAGTTTTTTGTTTTTTTTAAACTAAAATAGCTGAATGCATTAGTTAGAAGGGGTGTCCACAAATATTTGGCATATAATGTATCCTAACTTAAGTGTAAAAAAGCATATTAAATAAGAATTCCTTTCTGCAGACCCTTTAGTGAATCTACCCCCAGGATCAGAACTAATAATCCCTGACTAAGGGAAAAAATGTCCAAAATATTTTTGGAACCCAGTGTACAATAGCCCAGCTAAATGACAGTGCATAGTGTCACGATTCTGCAAATGAATGCCTGAGCTGAAAGGTGTTTAAAAGTAAAGTAAGAGTTTTTATAGTGTTTCAGCGGCAGTCTGGTGCCCATCACTGTTCTCTGCCGGGGTCTGTGTGGTATTGTGTACTGAAACGCAGTGTTCTCCCTGACTCTCCCTGAGCCTGTCATACAAACCCTGCTTCGCAATTTCCTCACTTTGAACAAGGAAATGAGGGGGGAAGCGGGGGGAGGAGACATTTGGTGTGCAAGAGACGTTTACGCTTCGCTCCTTTTAGGAGTGGAGCATGGAATAAAAATCCATCTATTGACTCCCTGAAGTTTTCCTCTGTGTAACATCTGATTACCTGAAGGAGCTGAGAGACAGGAACCATCTCATTAGTGACTTGGAGTGTATCACTTTTTAAACTCAGGGTGAAATCAGCACTCTCACACATACATACACCTTTATTCATGTTGCTACCTAGATCTACTAGGAGCAGTAAGGCATTGACAGACTTATATTAGGGATTAAACCTACACTCTTAAGCTTAATTATTAAGCTTATTAAACTCTGTTTTCTATAACAAATAGTCTGTACATTCTTAAAAATTAAGGTGCTACAATGCCATAGAAAAAGCATTTGTGGTTCTGTAAAGAATGCTATATTACTTGTGTAACCCCAGACTGAGGTATACCACGATGAAACATCTCCTGTGTGAACTACCATGGAAACACCAATGGTACCACATCTGGCAGCTAGCTATCCGACCAGTCACATCAGTGATGAGGGAGCAACCATCCCACTATATAAACGGGTGCTGCTGCTATACCATTTTTGAGCGTGCTCTTCCTCAGTGAAGTGCAAGCAGGGAAGTGTGGTGAGATACCTTACTCTTGGAGAACTAGGCTTAAAGAAGTTACCTAGCATTTTGTTGATCATTCATTTGGTTTTTCACTATGGAAAAGATAAAGTCAACTCACATATTGCATGCTTTCTAAACTCGACCAGGTCAGACACGGTGCAAAAGAAACCAGGACAGAAGAGATAAAAAAGGCTGAGGTAATAGGACCATAATAAAAGACTGGCTGAAATGGGGAAGAGGAAGGATGGGGAAGAGGAAGGGTTATGGAGAGGTATCCTGACCCCAAATCAGCCCAATTGCAAAGTACAGAACACGAAAGACAATAAGGGCTAGGCCTCATGAACTAAGAGGAGCCTAGACTGAGAACATTATGTGCCAGAAAAGGTTTCACAACTTCCAACTGCTAAATTCTGACAAAACGTGTAGAGAAGACCAGCTGGCAGCTGCACAAATATCTCCTACCAATACCTCTTTATAAAGAGCCCAGGATGCAGCCATTCCACTAGTGGAATGAGCTCTGAGACCTTTAGGGGCTTGTACTTCATAGTAGCTAAATGAATAGTTTATACATGAGACCAATGCTGAGATGACACAGATAAACCTCTGTTTGAGGGAGTCCAAGAGATGAAAAGCTACTAAGGTCTCCTAAAACAGTTAGTGTGTGCTGTATACACATGTACGGAGGAAGAGAGGAGGGTGGAAAGCAATGAGTTGCAAAGGAGAACAAATATAAGAAGCAATGTTACCCTTGGGCACAAAAGCCATGACCTGGTCTCGGGTTGCAAATTTGACAACTTCATTTTTAATTGAATGGAAGGAAATGGAACCACATCACCCATCTTTACACACACACACACACACACACACACATATATATATATATATGTAATATCATTGGGTTAAATCTGCTATGCTCCCCTCCTGAGGCTCATTGATAAGGAGATACACAAGGGACCGAGCATCATTGTTCACGAGGAGGAGAAGAAGGGATGGGGGACTCAACATCCATAGATTATACGTTTGCAATGGGGCCAGGGAGGAGTCTCCACTGAGGAAAGAGGGTTGACGGCAACAGAGGTAGCCATGAGATGGAGGCACCACTCCAACATGTTGGACAGCATACCACAGCAGTGAACACAACTATCAGACTGTGAGGTGGCGTCTTGAAGGACACCTATGTAGGCAATGCAGAGGGTATTGGGACCCCATGCAGCAATAAGGGCACTGCAGGCTGTCAGGCAGAAGGGAGTCATGTACACTGTGCTGAAAAGCTTGCAAACATTTTGTAGTTTTTTCTGAGAGCCCCCTGCTCTACAATATTTACATATTTACGTTGAATATTGTAATTATGTGTTGTACAATTACTGTTTCTACTTTTGTCTGTTCCAAGTAAAAGATGTGCAAAAAAAATCACTTGCTGAAAGAATTCTTTTCAGCTGTGGTTTGACTGATGATGTCATCCGATTCCAATTTCATCACTCTGTGGCTTGTGTAATCCTCCCACCAACACACACACAAGATATGGAAAGTGTTATTCCAGAAAATCCATATGATTGTAATATTAATCTGTGCTCTCACTGTGATGTTTTCTAAGTGGTATAGAGTTAGCTATGCTAGCTAATACTTTATGCACACTGTGTGGGGTGTACAATGTGTAGCAACCATAATGCTCTGTATTTATGAGAAGAGATCCACATAGACACTCTTTTAAAGGATTTAAAGATTTTTAAGGGTTAAATGTTCAATTATTCAAAACATACCCTTATTCTTTTCCATCGATTTTTAATGAGAACTTGAGAAATGTCGAATGATGAGGAGCAACAGTGGAGGAGAAGAACATACAGAACATACTAAATGTGAATATATGGCCAGCATTAGTGTGAAGCCACTGCCTCTTGTTTTCTCACCATGAGGTAGCAGAAGGTAATAAAAACCTTAATTAAAAAGTTATTAAAGAGCAGTAATCGCTACGTTTGCACGTTTTCAACCATACTTTGATAAATCCTGCCATTCTCTTTCTCCTCGCTCTCTCTCACCAGTCTTTGGCTCCTCTCCATGGCCCCACATTGATGAAAGCTCATCAGGACTGGCTGCCTAAATTAACACGCATCTGCTCATTTTATTCCACTTTCATCAGTGGGGTACTGAGCTAGGTTGTGCCTCCGGGGTTGTGGGGGGGGGAGGGTTTAGAGTACAGAACTGGTTGGGGTGGAGGCGGGAGGGGAGGTTTTTTTTTTTTTTTTTTTTGAAGCAAAACTTCAGCTCTCTTGATCAGCCCCAGCTTTTTGATCAGAACTTTTTTCTGATGCCTTTAATTACTTTAGTCTTCCCCTCCATCATCATCTTCTTCTTTTAAATCTCCTTTTACTTTGAAACCCCTTCCCTGCCTTTTCTTTTACTTACATAAATTATTAACCCTTAAATACGTTTTCACAACTTACACACTGACTTCATACACAGTCAAACATAAATGTGCTGTCAGCAAACCTCTTTTGGCTCCCAGAATTATGTTGGAAATTTATCTTTTTTGCTCCTGGGCTCCTTCAACAGTTGTGAAGTGTGTACGTTGTTCACCCCTTGATGGACAGCTGTACACATGCTTTTATTGACAAGCTGGGAAATAAAAAGATGCATCTGAATTGAATGAAGCATGTGAGGAGCTGAGACTTTAGAGTAATATTACAGGATTCGGTTTACATTACACAGTTCTGATGAGACGCCTTATTAAGCTCCACCAAAGTTTCCTAGTGCAGTAGCAGCATTTTTTTAATTCAGAATGAAAAAGAGAAATAACATTCAGATTGTTCAGGATGCAGGAATAAAAGAAAAATCTGACATTTGAGGTTGAGTTTTTCTAATTTTAAAACATTTATTTGGTCAATAGTGGTTAAGAATTCGCAATTTCTACCTTTTTTTTGGGTGAATGTTTCTTCACTGTCCTCTCGCTCTCTGGTCTCTTTGCACGGGAAAACAAGTCAGGTGTTTATACACATTTGTAAATGGGGAAGATAACTGAACCTGCTCAACCCGATTATTCCAGGAGGGGTGATCCTGCTTGCACATATACAGTACACACAAAAAATAAAAGAAACAGGGACTGTTAAAGAAAATGCTATACACACAATTACAGATGGCAGAGAAACAACTGAAAAGAAACAGGTCAGACAATCTAAAGCTGAACAAAAAGATTTTAGATGAAGACACATTAACATTGGTAAAATCCTTAGATGAGAGCTGAAAGGCAGGAGATAGAGGAGAAAGTTATTTAATTTCTACTCAACAGATGAGAAACAATGACTTATTTTTGTTGTTTCACACCAGTATCTTGGCCATTGTTTGATAGTTTGTTCCTGTTTGTGTATGTTTGTGATAGATAACTGTTTGGCTTAGAACCAGCATTTCTAGCAACAATTTGTTGATACACAATGCAGCTAATGCTAACCTAGGTAATGCTAATTACTTGCCATGACTCTAATGTTGTTTGTGAAGAGTTTTATGGTAAAAAAAGATCTGATCCAAAGTAAAAATCCTTTCATCAGTCGCTGTAATTCAGTTGAAGCAGTGTAAACAGAAGATCCTCTTATCAGTGGCTCTAACTCCATAAAATAAGTGTAAACGGAAGCTCCTCTCATCAGTTGCTGTAATTCAGTAGAATCAATGTATCTCTTAGTTTTTACTTCACTGCACTTTGGATGCTGCACTTGTGGTTGGTTTATTATTTGCGTATGGGCCTTATATCACAGGACAGAGGTGTTTATAAGTATATAGACTAAGCTACTGCTCAGCTTGGACAACTAGCTAGCTACATGTTTGGCTTCAACACCAAGCTTCTTCTCAGTATCTGCAGTACTACTAAAAACATGCCTCTTAGTTTTAGTAAAAGTGTCTGTAAAGTCTATATTTTTGGGGGGCTAACTTACCCTTGACCAACAAACCCTGTGGATTCCGTCATGTTTGTTTTGTTCTGGAAGTCAGCGTAGTTACCTTGGCAATACATTTGCATGAATTTTGGGGACAGAAGTTTTGAAGGAGCACTGAATGAAGGGGTGTGATTGTGGTGTTATTGAGCTAAAATATATAAAACAACTGTTGTTTTCTAGAATCATGAACTTGACCAAGAAAGGGTAAAATGATCACAGCAACTAATAATGTTGATCTGTACAGATTAACATGCACCCGTGAAGAAAGAGCTAAGTATAAAGGATGAGTCTGATTTGACCACCATGTACGAGTGGTCAAAAAAATCAGCTGTTTCAAACCCAGTGAACATTTAATGTTTAGAAAATAACTTTGTTCTTCTTTTCCCCTCTAAGAGTGTTGAAGTCATATTCATCCCAGCTGCAGCAACCCTTACATCTGTCTCAGTGTGTGTTCATGAACTAAGTATGGTCTCGTGTGGAGGGTTTTTTATTATTATTTTTTTTATATAGTTTAAGTTCATGTCATCTGCTGGGATAGAATCAAAACAGGCCAAATTTGATAATGCACTGAATTCTAAAGGGTCTGACTTTTGCTTGATTTTCTTTCTAAATAAAACATTTTACTGTAGTAAACTCTCGAGTTCAAACAGATCATATATGGGTATAAACAAATAAAAGCAGCCCACATTGATGGCATAAATTTTGTGATATCACAACTGTTACACTTACAAAAATAGTCAAACAGTCAAAAATAAGGCACAAATACTTGCACCCAGAAGGAAGTGTGGGCTTGCAATGTGACTGCCGATTTTGCAGTAGGAATGGAGTGTTGATAATGCATACAGAAGCATCCCATACATTTTCAATCAGGGATAGGTCTGGCAATGCTACTGGCCATGGCATAGTATGGAGACAAAGTTGTCCTGTTTGAACAGTACACTAGAGTGTGCGGTCAGAAAAGGTAACTTTCAGCTGTTAAAGTGTCTGTAATGAAGATCAAAGATGATCTGGTATTGTAAGAAATTGCACCCCACAGCCTGCTCAATGAGTGAAGTGTGCTGTTGATATTGGTGTTGACCACAGTGCCTCCACACACTGAAGATGACCTGCTGCCATTGTAAGTGACTCCATGTCATTATGACATTTTTTTTTTTTTGCTAGCTTTTGCTCGCTTTGCAGCATTAATAACATGTTTAGAAGTCTTCACTTATTGAGTCTTCTACTTTTTAATGACTCCCACTCCCACATTTCTCCTTTACAGCATTAGGAGAATTCAACCTTTTCTGTCCAGAGAGACCATTCAGGTGCTTGTTCAGTCTCTTGTCATTTCAAGACTAGACTACTGCAACTCCCTTCTAGCTGGCCTTCCAACCCATCAGGCCCTTGCAACCCAATGAGAATGCAAAGGCATGGCTCGTTTTTAATGTCCCCAAATTCAATCATGTAACTCCTGCGTTCCTTTCATTGGCTTCCTGTAGCTGAACATCAGATTCAAAATCTTGATGCTGGCCTACAAAGGCAAAAATGGACCAGCACCTCCATACATGATGGCAATGTTCAAAACTTTGATTTATACCAAATCTCGTTAGTCAAAACAATCTGACAATTGTTTTGTACAGCATCTAAGCTTGAGGAAACACTGGATTCTAGCCTCGTATACTAGCTAAGGATATCTAAGTGAACAGCAAAGCACTTTTGTAAGTCGCTCTGGATAAGGGCATCTGCTAAATGCCATAAATGTAAATGTAAAACTTGAGCTGTACCAAGACCCTTCAAGCATCAAGTACAGCTCGGCATGACCCTCCATCCCTCAAATTACAAGGAAATCATGCATCCAGACTCTTCTGTTCTGGCACCAAAATGGTGGAACGAACTTGCCCTGGGGGTCCAAACAGCTGAATCCCTTACTGTGCTCAAATGCAGACTGAAGACTCATTTCTTTCAAGAGTATTTAAATGGAGTTACAGATTTATACTCCATAAAGATGTATTTATCCATAAAGATTACAACAACATTGGCATAGGGATCTAAAGGTTAAACCATATGTTCACACACTATGTTCACTTTCAAAAACTACCTGTGGATTTACACTTGCACAGTATAAGCTTTCAGAATTTGGGGAAATTACACAGATAACACAGAATGAGGGTCAGATTTCTCATACATTTTAAGCCCCAACTTCCAGTTTTAAAACTAATCCAGCAATCGTGTCTTCTATACCCTCTATGCACAAGTGTAACATTTTGTATCTACATATTTTTATGCTAATAAAAGCAGCTGTCAATGTCAGTCCTTGTCATTTCTAGGCAGCTTTTGTTTGGGGTGACTGTACTGCACTGTTACTGCAGCATTTTCATTGTGCCCGTGTCCTCTGAGGCCAGACTGGGTCACAGAGCTTTTTGAGCTGCAGTGTTCAGAAACAAAACAGTTGGGGCTGAACTAGACTAATAAAGGCTGTACCATTCTAGCACACATATCTGCAGCCAGGATGACCAGTGCCTAAATCCACAAACCACTGAAACCTGTTAAATAATAAAGTAATAAGAATAAAGACAAACATAAATGACTGCAAAGGCTCACTACAGGGAAAGCTGTTTCACTACAGAGGCGGCTAATTTATCATGTAGTATGTAGCTGTGGTGACTCCAGAACAGCTATTTGTTTATTCCTGCCATTATTTAAGTGTATTTTTTGTGGGGGAGATAATGAAATTGGTCTCTTTGCATGCTTTAGGGCGAGTTATATTTGCATACAAATAGGCTTTCCCCCAACTGTTTAACAAAGTGGAGTTGTGCTGGGGAACTGTGCGCCCCACTGCGTCCTCTGCAAAGCTAGCAATATTGAAGCACTGTAAACGCTGCCGTTACTCTGGGTGAACTTGACAAAGTTGTTGGTGAAGATGACCTCTCACTGAGCATAGGAGACTGTTACAAGAGATCCATTTCCACTGCAACTTTCTAACAAAGATTTAGCTGTTGATCTAAAGAAGGTCTAATAATCATGGTAACTGTAGAGAAGGCAATAGCACTCAACAAAGTTGGCCCTGCATGAGGTATGTGAGCATTCAGCTGCTTGGTAAATGACCAGTTTCAGAGGTGGCAGACTTATCCCCCTATGTAATTACAGGCCAGCTCGAGGAGACAGAAACCATAGATACACTCCAAAAGAATGCTCCATCAATGCAGAAGCTGCATTCTGATTCTCACACAGTACATTATTTAATCAATTATTTTTATTTTACTATAGAAACATTAGAACAGATGCGGGTAAACATGATAAAAAGTAACAAGAATTGCTCATTTTGAAGAAAGTGGAGAGTTGAGAGGAGAGTTTTGGAAATGTTTTAACTCATAAAACCCAAGGTCTGCGCTTTCCACAGTTACATGCTGTTTCCCAGGCTTCATATATCAGGATCAGAGCAATCTAGAGATATGCACATATCATAAAAAAACTACAGACTTAAAAATTAACACTTACCCTATCTAATTATGGTCTCATCAGGGTTTAGCTAAATTCCAACTGAATTAAATCCAAGTTTAAATGCCAAAGGAGTCTTCTTGTGTGTGTTTACTGCTCTGACTTAGATATTGGGTTATAGAGGTAATTCATAAGGAGGGGACTGTTTGCTGTTTGCACTCTTTCTTTGCTTACACTGTTAAAATTTCAGAATAAAAGTCCTGAAACGTGATAATACTGATACATATATAACTTCTTCTTCTTTCGACAAAAACATCTCAGAAAATGAGCTTAGGGTTCCAAAGGTTAATTAAAACAGTAATGTAAAACATTTACATTTACATTTGCGGCATTTAGCAGACACCCTTATCCAGAGCGACTTACAAAAGTGCTTTGCTGTTCACTTAGAATATCCTTAGCTAGTAGACAAGGCTGGAATCTAGAGATTCCTCACTCTTAGATCCTGTTGAAACAAATGTCTTTATGGAGTTAAATACTCCTGAAACAGATGAGTCTTCAGTCTGCGTTTGAACTCAGCTGTGAGGGACTCAGCACTTCTTTTGTGTGAATGTTCTTTGTATTTATTCTTATATTTATGTTTTACTGAGTAAAATAAAGAACTTTTAATTTTGAAAGTGACCTAAAACAGTTCTATATATCTTTAAGATCATGGAAGTATGGACACAGTTAATCAGGTTTCTCCAGACTTTAGACTGATAGTGTTTTTTGCTTTGTTTGTTTTGTTTTTTGTTTTTTGTCCTTGTTGGGGTTTTTTTGTTTGTTTTTTTTTTTTTTTTTTTTTTTTTAAATGATTGTTGCCCTGAAGCACAGAAGCTCAAATTATCTCACCATATTATATATGAACTGCAATGTATAATTCATTGTGTTTCAGAATCAAGTATGGAGCCACACACACACATACATATGCCCAAAAATTAAATTAATGGCATCTCATTTTCAAACAACAAATGACAGGGAACCATAATAGAACCAGGGGCTAAAGAACTGCTGTTAATATTTTATGTCACTAATTACCCAGTAAATTGCATACAACACAAATTGCATAAACGTGTATTGAGTGAGCAGCTACCATATAGTGAAGCGGCAATCTGTGAGGAACTGACTGAATTTTTGTTTGTGATGAGGAGCTGTTCTGATTGGACAAGACTAGATTCCCTTTACCTCATTCATATCTGGCTCTTGTCCACATCTCAACACTGATGAAAGTCTGTCTTGTCTTATTATCTCACATCTTTGTTTTTTCTTCATTTCTTTAAGGGTAATTTTTTGGTTCTTGTTTCGAGCTTCTTTTCAGATGTTGGTGAATAAAACTGTAATTTTCAGAGCCATGCCTGATACCATCAATAAATAACTTTCATGCATGGCTGCCCATCAGTCAGAGGCACCATGTGAGAGGCGGCATGCTGATATGGTGGAGATGACTCCATCGCTGCAGGCGTTTAGCTTTGGGCTCTAAAAGGCAAGGCATAAAGTGACAGGACAGTTTAGCAGCTAATGTAGTGGTTTAAAAACCTATCTTGTATATCTGAAGATGTATGCATGTTGCAACTGACAGAATATGGGCTCTCAAAGAAAATTTTAACTCTTAAGTGTAAAAATCAATTTTGTTAAAAACTTGCATCAATCAGATTTAACTAAAAAACTGGTTGAACAACTTTTCCAATTAATAATGTCAAAATTCTTAATCAATCTCAGTCCAAATCAAGATTATGATTGTTAACAACGATCTACTTTTTTAAAAACCATTGTCAGGTTAGATGAGATTTCCATGACACTGAGGGGAACCTACAATCTCTCATTAGGGTGAATATGAATGACACTCTATATGTAGGTATTGTGATATAGACTGAGAAGGAGCGACAATCTCTCATTAGTGTGAATCCTAACAACAATAAATGTACAAAATGCATGCTGATAATAGGTCTCTTAATAGTAGCTACAAAAAATGAAGCCTGTTTTTTAGTAGAGCAGGAGTAAGTTAATCAAGTTCAACTCTTTATTATTAGAATTCCCTCATCAAACACCAAACAGCTTGACTTAAGATCTGGTGATGAGCTGAAAGCTCATCCATGTGAAGCAGCTATAAAAGTGAGCTGATGAAGGTTAGCATGAGAGTACCAGCGGCAGCAGAAGATCCGTGATCGTTAGCAAACATTGGCGTGCTGTTAATTGTGTGTGAAGTGTTTGAGTAGGGCTGCTGTAGTGTTTTGCTGTGTCTCTTCCTATAGCTCATCTCTTTGATCGCCCTGACACAGATGAATAGTGATATTAATCACACAGACACAGGGGTTTATACAGCTCTCTGAGCACAGTGTGTGTGTGTGTGTGTGTGGCAGGAGATGAACAGCGCTTTAGCTTTGCTTATTCATGATGCTCTCTTGAAGTTGTGCTCATTATGTAAATTTGATATTTGATGTCTCTAATTTGAGAAACAAAAACAATTAAATTGATATATTATTGCATTCTATACCAAAAGTGGTGGATCAATGAGACTGAGCTTATCAACCATAACATTAAAATCACTGTAATGTGAATGACACTAATTATCTTGTTCTAATGGCACCTGTCCAGAGATGGATATATTAGCAAGTAAGTGAATACTCTTAATTCGATTTGTTTCAACCAACCCTCTTACCCACTCAGCGGCCCGCACCCATAGCAGCCCACCAGGATTTTGCCTGGTTCTCCCAATGGCCAGTCCATCACTGACAGCCGGTGAACTGGCAACAGGTTCATGGGCACCCAGGACTTATGATCCATGGAACCCCCACCTCACAACATTGAGGACTTACAACATATACTGTTTACAGTTTGCTGCCAGAATCACTGTTCTTCAAAAACCTATGTCCATGTTTACTTCATTTCCACCACTGTGTGCTCAGGCTTGTGTGCTACGACAATTGACTGACAGGGTTGCCAGGTCTCTCCAGCTTCAGCAACAGCAATAAGCTAAATGAACTCCCACTACTGTTTTTAAATTGTTTATTATTATTACTATTACTACTGTTATTTTTATTCAGTTAGTTTTTGTCAAGGATATTGATTTTGCCCATCCAATTAGAGATTTTTTTGTATGTTTATATATTTATTTAACTTTAGTAGCTGATAAAGTATTTTTTTTCTGTATGAGTTCAGTGTATTCATGTATCAGTCCTGTTCCTCTCCTGTCTTTCCAGTCCTCTCTCTTCCTGGGTTGTGTTTTTGTGTTGGTCCTGTCTCTGCCCTTGGTCCACCCATTCCCAGCTGTGTTTCTTTTGTAACCCTGCCTGTTCATCGTTGTATCCCAGGTGTTTGTAGTTCTGTCCATGTATTTAAGTTACTGGTTTTCAGTCAGTCTTGGTTGTCCTTGTTTGTTACCAGGCTTTTGTGATGGTTGCTGCAGTTCAATTTATGTCAGTGTGTTTCTCTGCATTCCTTAATTTCCCTGAAAGGAATCCTCCCAATGGATCAATACAGTTCTGTTCTATTCTATTCTATTCTGTTCCTTTTGGATTCCTGTCAGTTTCTTATTATGTCTGCCTTGCTTGTCTGCTTAGTACACAAACATATATATACACATTCATTCATAATTCCTGAATAGGGTCACGGGTGAGCCGGTCCACAGCCGGCAACTCTGAGCGCAAGGGCGGGAAACAACCCTAGACAGGGCACTAATCCATCGTAGGGCACACACATCCACACACTAAGGGCCACTTTAGAGTCACCAGTTCACCTATCATGCATGTCTGTGGACTGTGGGGGAAACCGGAGTACCCAGAGGAAACCCATGCGAACACGGGGAGAACATGCAAACTCCACACAGAAACTTCCCAGGTCGCCCCACCCAGGGATCGAACCCAGGTCCTTCTTGCTGTGAGGCAACAGCACTATCCACTCCTTTTTTTTATTTTTATATATATATATATATATATATATATATATATATATATATATATATTTATATATTATATATATATATATATATATATATTTATTTATTTATTTATTTAAAGCAGTTGGAAACAAATGAGTTTCATCTTTTGTCCGAGCTGGGTTACTCACTGAGGATTCATTACTCAATGATGTGGTTATATATCATTATATATGGTTAGATAGATACGTTGTTGTTGATATGGTATCATATATATCTATATTACTCTGATCCTGAGTTATGAAGCCTAGAAAATAGTACCGGTATGTAACTACTTGCAAAGTGCAGGTCCCAGGTTCTTAAAATTAAGAAATAAAAATCTACCTAATTTCTTTTTTTACTTTAAGTTTCAAAATTTAAGGTGACACACTAACCATGAGATAACATGCTATTCACAGGCTAACAAGCTAGTCCAGTGTTGAAAAATATTTGCTACATGCTAACTATATTCTAATGCCTGATCATTGAGCTACAGTGCTATCTTCACACACCCTGGTCCAGAGCAGGTTAAATTATCAAAAATAACTTGATTGTACATTATGTGATAGTGATTATACATAAGTTTTCATGACTTTTTATCTACATTAGCTTTGTCACTCCAAAATGTAAAGAAGCAAACCTCAGCAAACCATGACAACATGCTTTGGCTGACTGACTTTATTTGGGGCTTATACTGAGGGGAAAGTGTGGACATTTGATATTCAGCTGAACTAAAACTTTTAAGAAATGCCATTACTGCTGGTCCTGCCCTGACCCTGACCTTAGACGTGGTACACACAAGTTGTTTCATTTAAATATTCGGAAAATATAAGACTCTATGCAAACACAAATGCACATATTGTATGCATGCACATATCTTATGCCCTAATATTATGTCCTCTCTCTCTTACACACACAAATACACACCTGCAGGAGTGCTGATAAACAGTCCTGAGTTCAGCTGGAGTTCAGCTCTTCTCTCAGAATGAAGGAGAAAGAAGTGAAGCTGTTTCATTTCTGAGGATCATAAAGCCCCATGTCAGTGCAGAAACCATTGCAGCTTCATCTTTCCACTATTATACTCATTCCAGGACAGTTATTGAAAAATAAGACATAAAGCAGAGTGGACATGATCAATTCACAGGTGATTACAGCTTCATTTCAAAGGCCTGTTTCACATGTGGGCTACATGTCTATTCACATAAAACAATAACACTGGTGTTCACCACTGGCTCTCAGTACACGTCACTGTCTGTATCCAAGAAGAAGAGCACTTGGCCATTTTCTGGACTTGTATTATGGTTGATTTCAGGCCTATGGTTATTATTAATTGAAGTATAATTGTTTGCTGCTATAAATACAACACAATCACTGCTTTATGTAAATCTTTTGTGGGAAGCTTGGAAATACTTAATTACAGTTTTCATTCTCTGATTACACCCCTATACAGAATAATCCTGTGTTCTGATAAACAACAAAACCTTCATATTTCATGTTGCAATCAGATGAGAGTAACCAACCTGGCAATGCCTTCCCAACCTAATTCAATGGTGTATTGTGCATGTCCTTCAACAGCATAAAGGAACAAATACAGCATACCAGATTACTGTCACTTGAGTATTTACATCTCAGAGAAGATTTAAACAAAGTTCTTCTTTCCTCCAAAACTTTACTCCTCAGTAAATACTTTCCTAAATGTACATATCAACTTTATCTAAATATAGCTTACTGGATAATGGATCATAATGGCCACTGCAACTTTAGTGGTTTGGTGTAGGGGCTTGTTTGTAGTATTGTTCAATGACAGGTTATAATAAGAATGTTGTTGATTGGATCAGAAACAGGTATAGTTGAATCTAGTTAAAGTAGTGATTGCTGTGAATATGGCAACTGGCAACAGGAGAAAGACCCTGTGGCAGCATGGAAAGACAGCTGACAAGGGGAATAGACCCTAATGAGGCTGCATTTTGCTTGCACCTCAAGGCAGTGGCAACCATGCTTAATCAAGTGTATGCAACCAAATCCGGCTACATTGAGAAACTAAATGCAATGACCCACAAGTGGATAACATGGTCATGAACTCTGGAATGGACTTGACTACGAGATATGGGTTAAGCATAGAGGCAAGGGGGTAATAGGATGAAAGAAGTGTGTGTGTAGATGGAGGAAGGTGACGTCAGTGAGAGGACTGAGGATTAACCAAAGGAAGAAGATGTGCTTGGATGAAGGATTAAAGAGGCTCTGCATGGAACAGTGATTGTCACATAATTGTTCTAGTCAGTCGAATGATGTCCAGTGGCAGGTAACATACCACAGTTTGCATGATATCGATACCTTTGGTACTTTGAAGGCAAATTCAAGCACAGGAACACAAGAGGGTAATCGGGAGGCTAACAGAAGACATTTGGGGATGGAGAAATTAGTTGGTCAAAGAGCAAATGTTAGATGGCCAGGTGCAGGAGAAAAGGTATCATGGAAGAGTGTCGATAATGACTTGAACAGAATAGTGGCTAGTTTGAAGGGAACAGCGGACAGTAAATTGAATAGGCTGGGTAAAGTTATGGAATTCTGCAATGGATGAATTCTTTGTATTTTACATATGGAAATCTTGGTATTTTACAAAAGAAAAAAAGTGCTGAGAGGTAGCAAAGTCAAGGTGACAGGTTGACATAATAAAAAAAAATAATATGGAACTGAGGTTACTAAGAAAGCAGTGTAAATGAGGGAATGAGGAAGAAAAAAAGGGCATTAAGAAACTGCCGGAGGAGATGAAGAGGGTTGGTGAGATTACTGAGAGTATAGGCAACGAGGAAGAGGAGGAAGAAAAAGGAGAGTGCTAGGGCAGCATTCTTTAGAGATCCTTTTAAGTTTCTTAAGATCCTGTTAGAATTCTGGAAGACTTGAGATGGTAAAGAAAAATTTAGAGAAGCATTTTCAGACAATGTGTACAGAGGAAAGGGCCAACAGGCTGGAGCTGCCAACAGATATTTCACCAGTAGGTGCCAATTGGATGTAAATCCCCCTAGGTGGAGTGAGGTACAAGATGTGGTGCAGTGTGCAAAAGCAGGCTCAGCACCAGGGCCCAATGGTGTGCCATATCGAGTGTACAAAAGTGCACCTAACATCTTGAGGTTCTTATGGAATATGATGGCTATAGTGTGGAAGAAGGGGATTATTCCAAAGGAATAGCGAAGGGCAGGGGGTGTCCTCATTCTGAAAAAGAAAGATTCTATAGCAGAGCAGTTTGAGCAGCTTTGTCCTATAAGTTTCTTAATGTGGAGGGTAAGATTTTCTTTAGTGCAGATGCACAGAGGCTTTCTGCATACCTAAGAAGCAAATTATTGCAGGGATTTCAGGTTTTACAGGTTGTTTAGTAGTATGATTCAGACAGCAAAGGCAGAGATCTCCATATGGTGTTTTTGTATTTGGCTATTGCCTTTGGTCTTGTTCCAAATGCTTTTTTTTTTTGTTCTTTCAGGTGCCAGGCATGGTGACAAGGATGGTTAAAACTTATTTTGAGGATATTTAGTTCTGCTTTAATACAGGTCACATCTTGGCAATAGAAACAGGTATAATAGAGGGTGCACAATTTCACTGTTAGCATTTATGATGGCGATGGAGGTAATTATTAGGGCTTCGGAGTAGATTGTAGGTGGGGAAATGTTTCACAATGGCATGTGGCTCCTGCCAGTTAGGCCTTACATGAGTATGACAATATTGACTACTACTCTTCCATGCAGCTACTCGAGAAATTAAATAAAAATCTTTGGATTTGCAAGGATGAAGGTTAAACCCAATAAGTCTACAAGTGTGTCAATTCTGAAAGCGAAACTGATGCAAGAAAGGTTTCTGATGGATGGGGAAGTGATACCTTGTATCTTGGAGATAGAAATTGGAGTTTATGTAGGTGGTAGGTGGTATAATGCAGCACTGAATAATAAAAGAAGCACGTGGTGGGGTTGAGGAAGGAAGTGGTGGAGGCTGTCAACTCCATTGATAAGTCTATTTTCTGCTATCCCAGAAAAGCAGTGCAGTGCAGTGATGAGAGCATTGTAGGGATGTGGTGGGGCATGTGCAAAATGGGAAGGCAGGACTATGGTCAGGTCATCTGTGGAAAGCATTCAGAAAGGCCACATCACCAGAGAGGAGACAAATGCTTACAAGCTTTATTTGATAACAGGAAGACAAAATATGGTGTGCAACTGAAGCCTCACAAGGGAAACAGGGGCAGTGGATGAGGTGAGAGAACATAGAAAAGTGAAGAATCAGTTGGATAGAGTTATGGGCATTGGATGGGAGATACTTATGATGTTCTCCCAACTCCACAAAACCTCGGTCAGTGGATGGGTGAAGATCCAGGTTGTAAACTGTGTCCTGGGACAGGGACATTGAAACACACTTTGTCAGTATGTAAGGTTAGCTAGCCGCAAGGTGGTTACACATGGCGGCATTTGTACCAGATGAGGTGAGAGACTATGGGTGGCTAATGTATGTTAGACCAGTAGAGATATGGGCTAGCGCTTTGTAGAGAAGTCTACTACAGCATCGCTGGGTGATTTCAAGTTCAGAGTGAATGAATGAATTGTCAGAACTAGCTGAAAGAGATAGTGGAAGTTCGAAGTGGAAGAAGATATGGAGGTCGTGAGTAAAGTCATGTGAAATCTCATGAATTGAGGTTTGAGGGGAGTGGTTTTGGAGGTATTATGGGCTTAATTCAGTGAAAGACTGATGAAGGAATGTGCCTACTTGAAAAGTTAAAAGGCAGTGTCAAATGGTTAAATGTAGCATCTCGTCAACCTCCTAGGTTGCTGATCGGATCATAAATGGCCACAGCAACATTAGTGGTTTGGTGTAGGAGCTTGTTTGTGGTATTGGTCAAAGGCAGATTATAACAAGAATGTTGCTGATCAGATCATAAATGTCCACAGTAATTTTAGATAAACATAGGGGTTATGTGTAATCCCACTTGTTAGGTGCAGGATTTTTTCATTTTTCTGGATTATTTAATTTACTCCATCCATAAATATTTGACACTACTAATATTCTTGTTATCATTGTATTTTATTTTTTTTAATTTATGTATACATGGTATATTCATACTGGATTGTACTCATCTGTTGATTATACTGAGTCAATAAAAAACTACACACACAATAAATTCATACTGGATTATACTCACTCCCCGATTTTCATCAATACAAACTACACTGTAGGCTTTAGACTCATACTGGATTATGCATATTCTGTGATTATTGGCAGGAGGCAGTAAAAGTTACACATATTGCAGATTCATAATGAATCATTAGTCTTGGCAGTAATTGTTTAAAATGCATTACCTTCACTAAAGCAAATGATCCAGCTCTCCCAGGCCTTAAGTGTCTACAGATTTACAGTCAAGAGGCTATGAGTAACATGAGCTTTTAGAACCCAACAGAGCCCATACTTCTTCTGAAAAACCACAAGTACTGTATAGCAATAATACTGATGGGCAGATGGACAAATGAGATCATCACATACAACGCAATAAACCAGAGAGGAAAAACTCAGGTGTATTATCTCCACACTTAGACTTCTCTTTGCTGCTGTTGATGGAGGGGACTTGGCTGTCTGCCAGTCAAAGGATTAATAAATGGTAGAGAGATTGCAAAGGACAGGATTGGAACAGTTACTGAAACCTTACTGAGGTGGATGGCTTCACACACCACCTGTGAACAGAGAATTTAAAACTTTGAACAATGATTCCTTTCTGAGCTGGATGGATGGGCATGTAACATATTGTTTATTGTATATATATATATATATATATTGTTTGTAAGCTTTTTGGTGACAGCCTATTAAGCTTTATTTGTACTTAATTATTTTTCATTAATTATTTACATATATTCAAATAAGGGTCTGGAGTTAGGGTTTGGAGCTTGTGTTATGATTTATAAAGGCTTAAGGCCTGAAGCTAGTATTACGGTTTTTATAAGCTTAGGGTTTGGTGCTAGAGTTATGGTTTATAAAGGCTTAGGGTCTGGAGCTAGGGTTAGGGTTCATATAGAGTTAATATAGAGGAAATAGAGTTAGGCAGCTAGGTTGAGTGTTAATATAGGCTTAGAGTTTGGAGCTAGTGTTAGGGTTTATATAGGCCTAGGGTTTGGAACTAGGGTTAGACTTCAGTTAATTGACGTTAGGGTTAGAATTAGGGTTAGATTTAAAACTAGTACACTTTGCACAGCTCAGATTTGTGTTTGTAAATGAAGTCTCTGGTCATGGATCTGACCACAGAAGATTCACAATTACAAAATGGAGTTCAAAAAAACCTGATCAATTCTACTTCTTTTCATTTCACAGCATGTAGGTCTACATCAATATTTACTGATTAATGATATCTCGTCCCAGCACTAGATCAGAGCTATTGATTTATTTGCTTGGACATTTGAATGATTGGGTACATATATCATTAGTTCCTTCTCTTGAAACCAAAGATTTTTTTCCAACATGGTAGACATCTTTCTGTCTCTGTGCTTAGTAAAGTTAAAACAAAATGTTTGACATGAACATCATGTAAAGTTTCAGTACTTTTTGCATTTAGTGTTTCTCTCTTTAGTTAAATGGATGGATGTGAGTGAGTGTGTATGCACTGTTAAAGACCAGTGGTATTTATGGACATTGTTTGTTCCATGAAACCCCACAGGAGTAGCCGTGGTCTGGTGATTAGGGAACCAGCCTTGGAACTGTAAGTTTTCTGGTTCAAGTCTGTGAACTGGCAGGACAGGACTGAAGTGCCCTTGAGCAAGGCACTGAACTCCCCAGGTGCTGTGGATAGGGCTGCCCACCACTCTGGGCACGTGTGCTCACTGCCCCCTGGTGTGTGAATTCACTAGTGTGTGCATCACTGTGTATGAATGGGTTAAATGCAGAGGATTAATTCCTGTGTGTGCTCAACACAGTGGGTTAAAAAGTATAATTACTATTACACTTATGAAGTGGCTGCAACCGATTTTTTGGTCGCTCTTCCAGCTTTGGTATTTTAAGTGCTTATTCCAGCCACAACTTACTGAGGATTAAAAAGATTAATAAAATCATGCATTCTCAGTATGGACAGTGCCAGTGCTGGCTGTCTAGTAAAAGTCAATATCTACCCAACGGGTCCAAATGTTCAGGGATGAAGCAGTGAAGAATCTTGGCAGCACCAGAGCTTTTGGCGAGACTTCAAAGATCCAGCAAAGCCAAATGGATATTTGCTTTTATTCATCTACCGAACAGGTTTATGCAGAGAAACTAACCAAAGCCACTTTCTAGAATGGTCCCCGTTAGGCTGTCTAGGGTTCTTTTAGCAATTTGATGGCCATAGCACATCATTATTAATATAATATATAAACCCACTGCTTTTCTGAGAAGTCAAGGTTGGTTGTCACAATGCTACTGAGATTACTGGTGTGCCTGCCCAATAGTTATGCCAAAAAATGTAGTGCATTTCCACATTTAACTGTTAGAATTTGCAGTTATACTCATTTCTCTGCTCTTGTCTAATTGAGACAGATTGTAGTATAGTGCTCAGACTTTCACAGTAGTATAGTTTGTGATCTTTTAATTTAGTTTATGATATAGTCCCCATATCTTCACAATAGTACAGTTTCTGCTCTTTTAATTGTTAGATCATCATACAGTACTCATGCTTTTAATATAGTACAGTATAATTCTGCACACATTCAGTCTCAACCACCATGCTCATGTGGGGCTCAGACAAGTAGAATGTGGAAAATGTGGGTTACAGGTGAGCATGGGGTCTGAGTGGATTTGTACATGTTGTTACTGGGACCCAGTTTCCCATCTTAATCTCACATGAGCCCCATCTAGGCTCCACATACAGATGTGGCCTATGTTTAACAATTCTTGGTCCTATGAGGGATGCAGGTGGGAATTGGTGGACAGAACTTTCTGGTTGTCAGTTGGGCCCCACATGGGCATGCTATCTAGGATAGTACGGTTTCAGGATTTTAACTGAGGTAGATTGTGAAATAGTACAGAAGGTTTCACTATAGTATAGTTTATGCTCTTTTAATTGAGATTGGGAAAGCAGGTCTCTAATCTGGTCCAGATGTAGCCCAATAAAATGGTTTTCATTATAATGAGGTAGAAAATTCAGTCATATGTCAAACTAAACTTAAACCTAGATGAGAAAGACCAACTTTTTAACATTTCTGCAAATTGCCAAACATGTTACTTCTAAAATCTGTTGACCTTTAAAACTGATGTTTTACACACTCACCCTGTGGAAGCATAGTTATAATTTGAACAGTAAATATAGTCCTAAATATAGCTGATCTGACTTACTGAGTAAGTATTTTAAAGACAGTGTCAGTGTTTTCTATTGCTCATTTTATAGCACTCTGATTACAGCACTCAACAAGAGAAGAGAGCTGGTGTTGATTTTGAGACAAGGTGAAATTGAAAGGTTTATTTTGTTTATATATAGTAGTGATGAAAGTTACATTAGTGTTTCTTACTGAGCTCCATGATGTGGGAGCTTAGTAGCTGCAGTTCTGGCCTGGAGTGAACTCACACAGGCCTCTGCAGGCCATGCCTGACCTGATATTGATCACAATGAGGATAGAAAGTAGGAATATTTCAAGGCTGTTGTGACTGCAAAAAAAAAAAATAAAAATAAGCAAACAAGGAATATATAGTCCTAGTGTGCATCAATATTGTATGTCACAGTAACAAAATCTCTATGATGTATGAATGATTGACTTTATTGACTTTATTGACTGAATGACTCAACACATATTGGTTCTCACTTCGATTAATTGTGGCCGCTTGGGTGAAATTGTTTTTGGAAAATGTTCTGTATTAAAGGTGATTGCTAGGTTGTTACTATACAGTTTCTATGATATTGTTAATGATGGCTAGGGTGTTGTTGTGCAGTTGCTATTATATTTCAGACGGTTGCTAAGGTGTCTCAGGTAGTTGATAAGGTGTGTAGATACTGTACAAATGAAGACCCAGTGAGTCTGTCTTGTTGTGTAAATGTACATGGGGTGTGACAAGAAGTGTGGAGACAGCAGCGGTGGTGAGGGAGTAGGGGTATGGCTACAGCTGTTGGAAGTGTGTGGTATTGTGCTGAACCTGTTAAAAACAATTCAGCATCCAAATACAGTCGTTTAGCATCGATGCAATGTTCCTTATATCAGTCCAAACCTCCTTTGTTTGTTCTGCTGAAGAATTCCCTCCAGCTTTCTTTTCCCTCAGTCCTTGCACACTCCATTGTAGGACTTTGTCCTTAAGTCTGAAAGCTTGTCTCTTCTTGTTTAACATATACTTCATTGGGGATGAACAGTTTGTTGTTGGGAAAACACACAACTGTTTGATTGGAACAATAGTGTCTGTGCAGACTGTATCAGTTATTGATACAGTCTGTCATCTTGTTAATATCCTCACCAGCTGATTCACATAGGACCTCCCAGTCATTCATCTCAAAGCAGACATGCAGAGCCTGGTGACCATTTAGTTTTCTTTCTCACTGGCTGCTTTAAGACCACAGGACGGTATGTGAGAATAAGCAGGACCAGATTATGATCTGATCTTCTCAGTGGTGGGAGGGCAGATGAACTGTATGCATCCTTTTTTTGCCTGGTTGCACAGTTAAACTGATGAAACTTTGTTAGTGTGAAGGAGAGTGAAGCAATGGAAGAGTCCGGATGCTGAGTCTGAAGTCTTGCGATCACTCAGAGCATGGGTGTCAAGCTCTGGCCCGCAGGCCAAATTTGGCCCATATTGGAATTATATTTGGCCCGCGAGGCAAAACCAAATGACTACTAGAGCTGGCCTGCCGGTATTATACAGCACATTCACCGCTAATACTAAAAATCCCATAATGCCCTGCCGTTGTTTTGCCGCGTAAATCAGGACAGGACCCAGAAATGCCCTCTCCTCTGTGACAGTCATCATAGCAACCTCATACAACAACTGTCAGCGTCTTACCCCTTCCCAAAAATGGTGAAAAGAAAGGCAGAAAACAGGAGCTTTATGGACAGGTGGGAGACAGAATATCTCTCTCTATATATATATATATAAGGTTCATTTGTGCAATGTTGTCCCGCGACTTTGTTCAAGTTTTAAATTTTGGCCCACTGTATATTTGAGTTTGACACCCCTGACTTAGAGTGTGACATCACAGGCCACCTCAATTGTTCTCCATTCTGAGTCAGAGAACTACTAATAACTAAAAAACTATGTGACTAAACAGAAAAGAAGAATGGAAGGAATAGGGTTAAAATGAAAAGGACAAAAAATGTTAAAAATGTATCTCATAGGATGGGACTGCTGCAATCGGCTGCCACCAGCATGATGACAGAACCGATATGGTGGTTGCTGATGATAAATTTCATATTCATGTAATGTGTGATGACAAAAATACATTTGAGAAGTTTTTTAAAAATAATCAAATTGTGTATTAATTTCAAATTATTGTCATTAAATATTTGAAAATAAATCTATCCAGAATCTTTAATTAATTGAATAATTCCATTCACACTACATTCATTTCAACAAACTATTTTTAATCAATTAAGTAATACTATTAATTCAGTAACTAATATGAGTTATTCTGAATCTCCTTTGATCAGTATCCACAATGAATTATTCAATATCAACAATGAATTGTTTAATATCTACCATGAATAATTCAGTATAATTTATTAAGCTAAAATGTAAGTTTTGCATTGGTTAGAAGTAATTTTCATTTGGATTATTCATTATGTCCTGTTATTTAGTCATGGTCTACTTAATAGTAATGTTCATGTTGTCAGATATTCACATCAGTACATCATTGTCAATATCTCACATTATTGCACAAAAAACTTACTCAAGTAGAAGTTATTCACTCTGTCACTGTAATAAAACAAGCAAAAGTTAAAAGTTATTTAGAAATACTTAGAAACAAAGCGCTAAGTACTTAATACTAAATGGACAAAAGTTCTGGGACACCTGCTCATTCGCTGTTTCTTCTCAAATCAACGGTATCAAAAAATCATTCATTTTGGAGTAACAGGCTGTAATGTCCAAAGAAGGCTTTCCATTCAATTTTTGACCAATAGTGTGAGGATTTGATTGCTTGCAGTAACCAGAACATTGGTGAAGTCAGGATGCTGGATGCCCACCACACCACCTCATTCCCGAACTCCTGTCTTGATTTAGCATTTAGATTGCTTGAAGGAAGAAGCTCCTCTTCATTCTTTCTGTGTATGCCTTCACTGAGAGAAAGCACTTCCCTGACCACAGCAGAGAGAAGAGTCCATCGGTGGGGTGGCTGAGGTCCTTCATGATATTTTGCCCTTGGTCCAGCACTGCTTATCGTAGATCAGGGAGTCTGGTCTGGATGATGCACTCAACCAAACACACCTCTCTCTGGAGAGCCCATCTGTCCTGCTTGGTGCTGTTCCAAAACCAGGTTGTCATGTTCCCCATCAGGATGCTTTCAATGGTGCAGGTGTAGACGATCTGCAGCAGCTTGGAGAGTCCCTTAGGCACCTAGGTGGTAGACATACCAGGTTGTGAAATAGTTGATACAACAGAACCATGGCAAATCCTGCATGATGTGTACTCCAAGTTACTTGACACTGTTTACTCTGTCCACTGCACCTCCATTGATCATAACAGGGTCCCCTATCAGCTCCTTGGTCTTGCTGACGTTGAGAAGATTTTTATCCTGGCACCAATTTTGCAAGTGTTTAATATCCTCCATGTAGGCCCTCTCTTCATTGTCAGAAAACAGGGCCACCACAACAGCACCATCAGCAAACCTGACAATTGTGTTACGAATTATTCAGTATCAGCTATGAATTATTCAGAATGTTCTATTAAACTAATGTACAAGTTCTGTATTGATTATATAGAGGAAACAAAGCTTGGGGGCCACATACACTCCCCAGTTTAAGGGGTTAATAATAATAAAGTAATATAATTATTATATTTATTTTTTTAATGATTTCTTCTACTTAATGTGTTTATCAAAATGACCTCCCACTACCTTTGCTAAACCCATCTCACTTATACACTCACACATTCACAATAAGTGCACATACACACACATTGCATATGAAAGAAAGCTCCCAATATGCCTCACACCCACTGAGTTTAATTTGGGGACATGGGGAGTGATCCGTGGGCGGTAAAGACATTTTACAGAATGAGAAAAAGAACATCACCACAGAGGAGAGTTGGGGGATGCATAGAGAGAGAGAGAGAGAGAGAGAGAGAGAGAGAGAGAGAGAGAGAGAGAGAGAGAGAGAGAGGAAATGAAAGAAAGGAGGGAAAGGGAAAAGAAAGATATGAGAAAACAAGAAATGAAAGACTAGTGAGAAGACTACAAGAGAAAGACAAGAGGAAGAAAGATGCAGAGAACAGATGGAGAAGTGAAAGGTTGAGGAAAGAAGACAGATATAGGAGAGAGATAAGTATAGGTAAGAGAGTGAGAAGGGAAAAAGGTAGAGAGGAAAGGACAGAGAGGTAGAGGAAGGAAGAGACAAATAGGTTATAGGTATAAAAAAGGCAAAGGGAGACTGCGGTAGAGATGGGGGTAAAGAGAGCAATGAAAACCTAAAGAGGTAGTGAGAGGTGGAGGGAGAGGAAGAGAATAGTTATCTTAGTTATCTTTTATAATTACAACTATTGTAATTATTATTCAGTAATGTTTTTTGTTGTTGTTGTTTTTTTACTTACTTTTGGAATTATCATGTATTGAAAAACTACCCTACCTTCTCAGTGAACATAAAGAGTGATGCACTCTGGAAGCACAGTATGGTCACACCAACCACAGTCTGAGGAACAAGGTTTGTTTATTTGTCACGCACATAGTTATACACAGTACAACATGCAGTGAAATCTTTCTTTTCTTTTCTTTTTTTTAAGGTTGAACAGTGAGTTCCTTGTGGTGACCACACCATGTCAGGATGCACAGCTGAACATACTTAGGGGCAGATTCTCAACATGCAGTATTACAATCTGCAATGTATTATAGATATTAATAACTTTAGTTACCACTGAGAACAGTCCACCAACCAGAAATAGTCAGTATCTATAGGCAAAATTAGAGGAGAAACAAAAAAACAGACAATGGAGACAAAACTAAGAAAACCAAACTTGGAGTACATAAGCCAAAAAACAAAGCATGTGTGACTGCGGTGAACATACGCATTGAAAAAAGGGCTACTTATACACAGACAGAGACTAGGCACCTGGGAGAAGATAACAAGCAGGGAGGGCTACAAAGCGAAATTTGATTAAGACACTGATGATTGGTTTGTTTTGTGGTTAATAAAATCCTTTACTCTGCATTTCTGTCTACCTCCTGCTCCCAAACGTGACACAGAGAAACAGACGGTCTACAGTCTGTAATAAAAGGTGCTGCTATATGATCAGTGAAGCTGACGAAAATGAATGAGGAGTGTAGAAAAAGGAAGTGGTCATATTGTTATGGTGAGATCAGTGTATTGTATAATTTATATTCTATGTTAAGTTCTTGGGGGAGAGACAGAGAGAGAGGTGGAGAAAACAGACGTCTTGGAGGATTTGTGTGACTCTGCATTGCACGACATTGCAGCTGAATAATCTGTCTGCAGAATGTGAAAGTGAATGAAAGAGTGAACAAGAACACCAATGTGAGTGAATGTGCAAATGAAAAAGACAGTAAGAAGCACTGTGTCCATCAACCGTGACGGCTCTGAAATAACCCAAATCTGCACCTCCACCATGAGTCAGTCAGCCTGGAGGTGACATCATATACTGCAGTGAGGGAAGACCCTTTTAGGGGCAGCTAATTTACTAAGAAAAGAAAGAGTTAGTCATCGGGAGAGAAGAGTGAGGCAAGAATTGATCTATCAAATACCTTATTTTGTTATATTTGCTAAATAACCACACTAATATTCCCAAAGTCATGGGGTGGAAGTTAAAAAATGCTCCAGGGTCTCTTGTCAGGCTGTTTATAATCAATAACTGAGCTGAGGAATGCTAATTTTTTAAACTTAGGAACTTCAGAAATGTCCCAACTTCTTTGCACCCATTATTATGTTTCATTCATACTCCTTTCAGTCTGCCATGCAATAGACATGTTAACCAGTGTTCAATCTCATTCACAAACAACACCTAACACCATATTCCAGATTGTGAATGTTCCTAAGCATTCCCCGGTCAACTTTACTTAATAATCAACTTACATACTGCTGTCCCATCACAACTGGCATGTCAGTGTCTAGTGTAATGTGTTCTGATGAGATAAAAAATATCAAAAGTATTTTCAGAAGGTTTTTCGGCAGTTTCTGGTTACATTTCTGTTAGTCCATTTTAATGCCAGTCAGTCATTATTTTCTCTACTTCATCCTAAATAGTGTCCTGATGGATCAGAGCCGCCTGAATCATCAGGCAAAAAATGAGACCCTCTGAACAGGGCACTGCAGGCTAGCTTTACACCCCAACTAATTAATCAAATATTTATCATATCTATATGATCTCATTCAAATTTTTGTAGTACTTTAGTACAAATTAGTGGTTCCAAAAATAGTATACTTTGTATTTTAGAAAGAATGGACTAATACAATACTTCAAAAAATGCTAACGTGGACATGGTGAACACTAAGATGTTTTCTGGTCTCTGGAAATACAAGTACTTAGTTTGACAGCATATCTGTTATTCTACTTGTTATTTTTTTACATGAAGTATGTATGAGCCGCTTGAGTAAAATCATGTGCATTGATGCATGTATGTGCATGAAAACATGTAAAAATGCTTGTTGCCCTGGTGATCAGTAAAGGAGCTTATATGTCTCATATCACAGAACTGGTGACAAACTGATGCAGGATCTGGACTTTTATCTTTGACAACAGAGTTGACTCTCCACAGAGGAAAAAGCATCAGAAACACACACACACTTTCACTCACACTTTCTCTCTCTTTCTCTCTCTCTCTCTCTCTCTCTCTCAGTTTCTTTCATTCTCTCTCTCTCTCTCTCAGTTTCTTTCATTCTCTCTCTCTCTCTCTCTCAGTTTCTTTCATTCTC
The DNA here is from genome assembly GCA_034509495.1 of Acestrorhynchus altus. NCBI lineage: Eukaryota > Metazoa > Chordata > Actinopteri > Characiformes > Acestrorhynchidae > Acestrorhynchus > Acestrorhynchus altus. The sequence continues at coordinate 16,259,394 of CM067508.1, read as the reverse complement.
TCTCTCTCTCTCTCTCTCTCTCTCTCTCTCTCTCTCAGTTTCATTCTCTCTCTCTTTCAGTTTCTTTCATTCTCTCTCTCTCTGCCTGTCTCCCACCGCTGTGCTGATTTGAATGAGTGAAGCACCACTGCCATCTTCTGTCTCACTGTTTCTCTGCTTTTGTTCTATCTCCTTACCCCTCTCTGCTTTCCTTCTCTATGATGCTCTCTCCCCTGATTATCTCTCTTAGTTTCTTTCATTCTCTTGTTCTCTCTCTCTCTCTCTCTCTCTCTCTCTCTCTCTCTCTCAGACTATAGAATCAGTAGGTATTTGTTAATGCTGCAGGTTCAGCAGAGCCCATCAAAACAACATCTGGGATAAAACCGGAGAAAACTGATCCCAGAGGTTTTACAGTGAACAAACAGATGGCTGAGGCCTGACCATCAGAGTGTGTGTACATATGTGACAAACACACTTTCTTTCTCTAATTACAACAAAATGAATCATCATGCAGTACTCATATTCCCTGTGTGTGTGAAGTCCACTCCCAACATCTGATTATACAAATAAATCCACACAAAAAGACAAATGATCCAGGAGTCTCAGAATACAACACTGATCAACACACAGCCAAACAAGGAGGAAAGAGCTTGACAAAGTCTCCCAATGCAATGACTTGCCTCGATCAACAAAGACCAATAACTGTTTGGGCTATGGTCTGTGACCCTTGGAAACAAAAGTTGGACAATTAAACAGTGTGAGAAGCTAAGGAATACTGCGGTGACCTGCCTGAGGATATGCATGTGGGGTCTCCTGCACTGAATGGATGTTTTTTTCTGCTATGGTCGCTTGTCTGTTCACACAGATAACTCTAGTCAGACACCACTGATCATTCACTTGAATTCCCCATTCCATTTGGCTCCCTCTACTAAAATCTTCATTCTAAGAATCAGGATGTTTTAAGAGTTGGTGACCATAGAAATTTTATGACATTACAAAGTATACATTTGGAGCTTTTCAAAACAAATAAGTAAAAATCATTTAAAAAAAAATGGAATCTCCTGGGATTTTCAGCACATCAGTCTCTAGAGTTTACTGTAATAAAGACAAAACATCCAGTGGGTGGCAGTTCTGCAAACAGAAACAGCTTGATGGGAGAGCTCAACAGAGAATGTTCAGACTTGTTGGAGCTGAAAGAAGATTAACTAAGATAACCTCTCTGTACAATTGTGGATAGTAGAAATGCATCTCAGAGTGGACGATACATACAAACTTGATGGACTACAGCATCATAGGACCATGTTAGTTCTGCATTTATCAGCCAAGAAGAGAAAGTTCTCCTGCCCTGTGTAACCCCCCACCTCAAAAGGGTTTACAGCATGCCCCAAAGGAGAGGCATACAGTCAGGGGTTGTTAACATGTGGACACTTTGAATTGGCTAGATAGAACAACCAAAGATGAAGATAAAAGGCCTGGATCTCAGAGTAGATCCCAGAGGGGTTCAGGGGCTCCTCAGAACACACAGACTCTTTCCCTTGCTCTTTATCTCACTCTTTGTTTCTTTCTCCCCATGTTTTTTCTCTCTGCTATACTCACTCTGATCTTTCCTTTGTTCTACAGGTAGTCTGCAGGTGGTATTCATATATTCTTAAAGTTCCCTGTTTGCAAACTTTACCTGGTTTGCAGCCAGGAGAGAAATTTTGCGATAGTAACACCGCTGGTCACAGAAATGGAAAATCAGTCACCTGATGCACTCAACATAGATTTCATTTGGAAATTCTTGCTGACTCAATAATAAAGTATAATTTCAGATCTCAATTCTGGATCCACAATTTTCTGCAATTTTGGCAAAGGTTTGCAATCTCAAAGGTATTAAACATTTTTCATCCATCATCTCTGCAGTTGGCTGCTCTCTAGTGTGAATAGTTGCTTTTTGCCCCCTGTTGCAGGTACATCTGTGTGATGACGTTGCACAGAATCTGGTCTATAGTATTTGCCTCTTTTCTCCATGTTATAGTCTTATTACTTTCTTATTACGTTCATTATCCAACCACAAAGAGCAAAATTCTCGCCCACTCTGTCCAAATCCACAATTTTCATCTGGTTCACTTGCTGCACGGATTGATGGCACTTGGGTAGACTGCACACATTTGTGAGATGTGGGACGAATACGTACCAGATTACATGTGGAACACATGGACTTGCTTGCAGTTTTTCAGTAGGTAGCACTGGATCAGAAATGTTCTGGTACATCTGGGTCAAATGTGCATTTTCAGTGTGTGGGCCATTTTTGGTTCACATGCAGGTTGCAAGGACAGACAGTGAGCTAAAGTGAGTTAAAGAGAAGGGATCTGTCATATCACCATGGACTCTTAAGGGTTAACAGCACAGTGCTATGCTGACTCTCTTTGGATAATCAGTATCGACAGTATTCAGACATAACTTATCCTCTGTGGAGGCAGATTCATAATTATGTTTGCACTCTTAACTTTTACCAGTCCTGGTGTATTAATTGTTCATATGGCTTCTGGAGGAGATGATACAGAGACGATAATACAGACTGTAGAATGAATATATAGTGGTGAAAAAAAGAATGTGGGTATTCTCCCATAAACTGTTTGCTTCAGGTCCTTCCACAGTAGTTCTATTGGATTAAGTTCATGAATTTGACTGAAACATTTCAAAACATTAACTTTCCTTCTTTAATGTCCTGACGGTGTAATTCATTTTTCCATCAATGTTGGTAATCAGTCTTTGCCTAGATGCAGCAAAACAGGCTCACAATGCAGTACTACCACCACCATGTTTCACAGATGGGATAAGTGTTTTCCTTTCTATAAACATAATGCTTTTCATTTAATTTTGTGGCTCATGTGATTGTTAGCAAACTCCTTTTGGAGAGCAGCAGCTTTCTCTTTGCAACCCTGCCATGCACACAACCGCTGTTCATTGTTCTCCTGATGGCAGACTCATGAACCTTAGCATTATTTAGCCAATGTAAGAAAGGCTATTACATTTACATTTTACATTTATGGCATATAGATGATGCTTACACTGTTACTCATATTTACAGTGCTGGGCCAGAGTATTGTTAGGAGTTTTGTCCTATGACTCTTTTTAGTGTAGCACAGCACAGTTGCCCAGACTGGGAATTGGGTGCGAGTCTCCCACATTGTGTGGTGGCTCCATCGTGGTGTTATCTGTTGTGCCACACCAACCACTAGTTGCATAAAAGTTCCCTTGGGTTCCTTTGTGACCTCATAGACTAGTGTCCATGCCCTGCTAATGGTTTTGAATTTTCTACATTTGTAATCTGATGGAGATTGATGAAGAACACATAGTAAGATTAGGAACCAATATAATCTGAACCTTATTATGGAAAAATGTGGTTCACTATTTAATAAGCAAATCCAATTGCATTTTGATTTGTGTTATAATTACTTTTCTACACTGTAACTTCATTCATTATTTGTAAGGTTTAATGCACCTAATTAATGAATATAAAACTATTTTAAACATTGATGAATACAATTTCAAAAGTCTTATTGTAAATTAGTACCTTATTAATATTAATAACAATTGACAACTATTTCCAAACCTCTCTCTCACACACACACACACACACACACACACACACACACACACACACACACACACACACACACACACACACACACACACACACACGTGCGATAAATAACTTGTCAAATCCAACTGCAGTGACCCATGCTGTCACACTATAAGGGCATAAGTGTGAAGATGATTCAGTATTTTTAGGCTTAATGTTGCTTAAGGCTTATTGGGGTGTGTGTGTGTGTGTGTGTGCGCATGTGTGTGTGTGCATGTGTGTGTGTGTGTGTGTGTGTTTGCTTGTGTGCATGCATGTGTGTGTTTGAGAATGCAGTGACCCACAGTGTGGGCCTCCTGAGGCTGTAAGTGATGAGGGAGCTGAAGTGTATTTAATCCTGATGTTTACACACTTGTACGCACCCACACACCCACACATATATTCATTGTGTGTGACATGTATATACAACTGTGATGTGCCGCTTCCACTCACTGACCATTTGATTGGAAACACTCTGTGTGGAAACACACTTTGTGATTGCACTCATTGGCCACTTTATCAGAAACACCCACCTTGTGCTTCCACTAACTGGCCACTTTACTAGAAACTCCCACTTTGTGCTTGCACTCATTGGCCACTTTATTAAAAACACTTACCTTCTGTTTCCACTCATTGACCACTTTATTAGAAACACCTACCTCTTGCTTCCACTAACTGGCCACTTTATTAGAAACTCACACTTTTTGCTTGCAGTCATTGGTCACTTTATTAGAAAGTAGGAAACACCTACCTACCTCTATTTGTACAACAACAAGGTGGAGCTATAATGGAGGTGTTACGTGGCTGGAGAAGTATGTATTTAATGTAAAATAATGGCAAGACTGAGTTTGTGAGATTGTGTTGAAGTTGATGTTCATGGTACTTCTTCAGAGGCCCTAATGGGATTTGTTAAAAATGAACTTCATCTGTTTCTTCTCCATGATAACTTAATCTGAACCTATAATTTAAACAATGTGTCAGACAGATAATTCTATTAAAACCATTATTAAATTATTAAAACTACATTTTATCACAGCTGCTTCCACAATCAGTATGAGCTTAATTGAACAAACGAAAACCATCCCATGATGTTCTGGAAACAGAGAGAGAGAGAGTGAGAGAGTGAGAGAGTATGGGGGAGAGACATGGGCTTTCAAACTGACAGCTAAATTAACTCCCTTTTTGTGTTACAGTAAAAATTAACACAGACACGCCAGTAATTATGTCACGGATAGTTTCCTTGCAGCTAAATTACCAGACAGAGTTGCTTTATTACTCAAGGCCCCTTCAAGCACCACAATGGCCTTTTAACCCCCTTATTGTAATCCCTCTATTGAAACCACATTCACACTGTCCACTCACATCCAAAGCTCTCAGCTGTGGTTACCATCACGTAACCAGAATTTCATAAAGATGTGCTATAACCCAGTCCAAATGGGAGCAGGGTTAAGCCCCGTCCGAAAAGTACTGACGCTCTTTGAGAATAATGCTACATTCCATTTATCAGAATTTATCTAACATGCAGAAGTCAGACTTTAGAGCTGGTAATGATGTCATTACCAAGTTAACTGCATTCCAGTGGCTCTACCATCATGCTTGCCATCGGCAGCCGGGGTCCAGAGGGAAATTGACCTGCTCTTCCTCACTTGCGCTCTCTCCCCACATCACATGATGCAGCCATTGCATCAGAACCAAGGATCTGGTGCTTTCCTCCAAGCACATTGACTGTCTGGCGAAGATTTAAATGATGGCACTTCATCACATGTATCAGAGGAAGCATGTGCTTGTCATCTCTCCCCTAGTGGGGGAGCATCACATATTATAGTGGGACCAGTTGGGAGTAGGTAATTGGCACGTCTAAATTCACGGGAGAATATTGGGGTACAAAAACTTACACTATTTCCCAAAACAGGTAAAGACTTTATAGTTTAAAACAACTGGCTTTATTGCAAATCTAACAAGAAATATGTTCCCCCTTTATTTCCCAAGATTATCTTTCTCAGCATTGCCTCAAGTTAATGTTAACATAGCACTGTTAATGACATCAGTTGATTACAACATATGTGAAATTTTGTACATCTAAACACTGAGAAAACATGTCCCCACTTAGCAGTTGAACTGATTTAATGAAACACAAATAGACATAATTTCTAATAATAGTGTTTACTACTGGTAAAGTGTGTGCAGCCATTTTGCATTCTTGGAACTTGGAAATCTGAATTCTGGGGTTGTTTGAGCTAAAAATCTAATCAAATGTTTTCCTTGATCCCCTACACTTGACTCAACTATTCAGAACTGGGGTCAGCAAAACTGGGGTCATTTTGATGGTTTTAACAGGTACATAATATCTGGTTCAAATGGCAATGTGAAGATGTGTATATATTAGGCATTCATTGGCCAGTCCGTTCTTGAAGCTAACGTGTTGGTAGGAGAAGAATGGGCATGTGTCAGAATCTGAACCATGTGGACTAGAATTAAACTGATGGCTGGATGACGGGGTCAGAAGATCTCCATAAGTAAAGGCAGGTGAACCAGCAACAGGATCATGAATGCCCAAGCCAAATTGATCCCACATCACTATTTATGGGCTTAAAGGATCTGATGATGGAAAATGGTTCTGAAACAGTCAGAGATGTTTTGATATCATAAGGAGTATCAGTACTCCTCATATATGTATATAGGCCTATATCCTATATTTTCTTACATTTTTATTGTATGTTGTCCTTTTGAGGTTTGTGTGGCTTCATGTCCCATTAATGGTGATAATTTTACATGACAATTTTCCAACCTCCCTTCATCCTTTAGAATTAAACAGGCTGTTTGTGGTACTGTGACTCTGACAGATGTATGTCAAATAACTCTGTCCTGATTGGCTGTCCTGTGTTGTGCATCATTCTTTAAACCAGTCCATACTGAAACAGTCATCTAGAAATGAACTAGGGTTTATAGGTTCAGTGCGAAGAAGGCAGAGTAGACAGACCATATTTGTGACATAATACATTTGTCACAAATACATTAGTCACATACATAGAAACACTTATTAAGGTCTAAATTTGAGATTCAAATCCAATGCTGTTTATGGCTTTATATTTCAAAATATTTCCAAAACTTTGAGTTAACTAAACTGCCTTCAACAGTGAAATGATATATTTGTCATAATAAACCGGCATAAATGTCTATAAACCAACATGAATGGGATTTAACTGTTGCCATATACACTGTATTTCCAAGTGTTTGTGGAAACCCATTCTAATGAATGCCTTCGGTTACTTTAAGTTGCATTACACAGATGTGAAAATATATGTATATAAAGTATCAGTCAAAAGTTTGGACACACTTGATTGAATGTAAATGATGACACTAGATTTTATATTGATATAAATTTTATATTGGTATAAAATTTTGACTACTAGCTAACAACAATATAATCTGTATGCTCAAAAGTAAGGTTAAAAGCAAGGTTAAAAAAGTGTTTGTCCACAAATACACAAAATCCATACTAACATATTTTGCTTATTGGTCATGTGTACTAAATTACATGTAGAACTAGACAGTTTATGTAGAACTAGACAGTTGAAATCTTACTGACAGTTAAATGTTTGTTTTTTTTATCTTATATCACATCGTATCTACCAATTTAAACAAAGACATAAGTATCTCTCAGTTGGCAAAATACTATTCTTTATTTTAAAAAATCAATAAAACATGAGCCATTTAAGATTGAGATGCCTATTTCAGTAAAAAAAAAAGCAGAAGATATTTATTTTCTGTTGTTTTTCAACAGAAAGACCACAGATATTTTATCCCCTGATAAAAAGGCAATTTGGCACTATTGTATTTGTCAAAAAATGAATTCTCGAAACAGCACTGGTGCGCTTCAGTGCGCAAAAACAAGCGTATGTATTAGAATGCAAATTAGCAACTGAAGGCGAGCTTGGGGAGGATAAACCGCAGGAAGCCCACTTAGAGCTCAATCACACACACACACACACACACACACACCAAGAGGACCACCATATAAAAAAAAAAAAACCAGAGAAAAAGAATATTCACTATTGACTGTGTAGGTCATAGTTTTGACCTGTTTTAAACTCCAGACACAACAGATCCAATGTAAACTCAGCTTGATCATCAGCATCCAAAAACTTTACTGTCCCTTCCTTCCCTTCATTCTACTAATATTAGCTCCCGCTATATAGTTAATTGTTTGAAGGTTTACACTTCAGCTTCTGCTACGCCCAAATGGTACAAAGGTATGTAGTGAACTGCCAGGGATTTTGAGGAAAAATATTTAAGAAATGAACGATAATGTACATTTTGTGGCGCAAGTACAGCAGTGGTTACCAGTTTACAGCTGGTGTGTAGCCTACAAAGGAAATTAAAGTTTAAACTTTGATGCAAACAATTTACAAACCCTTTATTGGTATAAAAGCAGTGCTGGAACATATTGTGTTACTGCTCTCTCTACCACAATATTTACACAAATCCTACTTACTTCCAGCCTTGTGACTGGAAGGTTGTTGGTTTGATTGTGTTTGATTCAAAGTAGGAAGTGGCCTTGAGTAAGAATTCCCCAACTTCTTCCCAGCACCATGGACGGGGCTGTTTTCACTGTCCCCTAGTGTGTGAATTCACTAGTTTGTATGTGTATGTTTCACTGCAGAGGACAAATTTCCCTGTGTGCAAGTACAGTGGATCTATATGCACATTTACATTTACAGAAAGAGGTCTAACAAACTTAAATCAGACTACATGTTTCTGAGAGTCAAGAGAAGCTCAACTTTATACTGCCGTTACCACAAACTCAGTGACAGAAGGTCACTGCTAAGAAAGTAAAATAAGAAAAGTATTCTTGCCTGGGCAATACAGTACAACCAGTGGACTACTGACAAAACTGTGGGATGACATTTGACTGGCAATGCAAACTGTGTAAGAGAGAAAGAAGGGAGTGCGAGTGAGGGAGAAAGAGACAAGAGAAAGAAAGAATGAGAGTGAGAGAGACAGGGGGGGGGGTGACTATAAACAAAAATCTCCAATAGCCGCTTAATGTCCTCAAATCAGTGTGTGTGAAAGGTGTTTAATGGCAAACGGTCAGTCGGATTAGTGTACAGACGGCGCTGGCGGTCAATACTTGAAGTGAAATGCCACAGGGTTAAAGGTCAGGACGCATCAGCTCTGTTTGTGCCGTGCTAGTGGTAATTACAGCAGCGTCATTAGTGCTCGGCTCACGGATGAAATGCACACACACGGCAGGACCAGCAGGGAGCCACACGCACCATTAACACCCACCCCCGTTTCTCTCTCTCTCTCTCTCTCTCTCTCTCTCTCTCTCTCTCACACACACACTTTATATATAACTGTGTGTTCAAACTGCCATACTGACAATAAAGCTGCTATAAAAATGACATAGGGCTACTTTATATCATGCCCTTCATCTCCTGCCATGTTAACCCTTAAATAAACCCTTAACCCCTTAAACATAAACCTTGTCATTTTGATGTGCTGTTGCATAAATGATCACATTATTATTAATTATTATTATTATTATTATTATTATTATTATTATTATTATTGTTGTTGTTGTTGTTGTTGTTGTTGTTATTATTATTGTTATTATTATTGTTGTTGTTGTTATTATTATTATTATATTGACGGGTTCAAATATGCCTTATGTAAGATGTAAGACAAATATTAGACAAAAATGTAAAGGATGTTTTCTTTATATACATCTGCAATAAAATAGCTGCACATAAAAGGAAATGTGGAATGGCAATGCTATTCCAAAGGAGGATAAAGTTTACCATGGCCTAATATCTATATCTTGAAGGCAAGCTCTTGAAATGCCAGCAGTATGTAGATGAGCATTCTCCTGAAATAGAGCACCAGAGTTTGCACTCAGAAACAGTGGGGCCACTGGTTGCAGGACCTCATTAACATAATGTTGGGCTGTCAAGGTGCCAGTAATGAAAGCCAAAGATGATCTGGCATTGTATGAAGTTGCAACCCATATGTTGACACCAGGCCTTCAGTATGTGTGTGATATGACATCAAACCATTCATCTTGGCACTAACCTCGGTGCCTCCATACATGGATTTGCTGGTCGTCTCCTCCAATTAAATGCAAGACTCATCAATGAAGATGACCTGTCATTCTGAGAGACTCCATAACAGTCTGACAGGACACTGTGGCAGCCCTGCTTTGCAATTCCTTCTGAGTACAATGGTTTTCTTTTGATGATAAGTGTAAAAAAGAACTGTATATGCAAGAAACAACTCAATGTCATTGCAATGACGTGTGTAATGAAGGTCATCTACAAAGCCTAACATTCAATTTCAGAAACTCTCATTTTTTTCAATTATTTTTGAAAAAACAAGAGTAAGCACTTACTTCTGTAGCCCTGGATGGCACAAGGAAACCCAAAATTCCATACTCCTTTGTATACTAACTATAGCATGTAGCTTGCACCCTTGTAGGAATCTACACACCAACTTATATATTTTAATACATCAGTCTTTTTTGTATGTGTTTAATGTGTTCTCTTCATTTTATATGTGTGCTTGGTTTTATTTAGCAATGTTTGTGTGTTGGTTTTTGTTTTTTTACAAAAAGTGATTTTTTAAAATTGTGTTTTGCCCTTAAGGGTCACCATACTTTGGCGCCACTGGAAGAGGTGGAAACACAAAGGAGGGAAAACAGAGGAGAACTGAAGATGGTGTCAGGAAGGGCAAAATCTCTCAGCTGATGTATTTCTTTTCTAAGTCACAAGTATAACTTTGTTTTCTGGATCTGCCTGTTCTTAGGCCATATTAATTGCTCCCCACCCCCACCCATGGCTTAGTTCATTCTGTACTTGGGCCTAAATCTGTGATAGAGGTTAGCTCACTCAGTAGCACATAAGTCTTCAATCAATGCAGCCTGAGTTCTGATCTTGCCTCAATCATCTATCCACCTTACAACATCAGTATTGTGAGGGTGCTTTTCTTTCCTTGATAATGGTGGTCTAATTAAAATAAAATTATGAAACAGAATATAATTTCTTTTATTCTGAAAGTTGTGAGTAAAGAGAGCCCCTTCAAATTTTCTTCTGTAACTCAATATCTGGGACAGTGCTGCCATGAGCCCTAGCACACCCCCCCCCCCCCCCTCGCTGATCAGTCAGAGTCTGCATGCAGATTGATCATGTACACATGAACAGAGCGGTAAATACGCACAGGAAGACTCCTTTGGCAAAAAAAAATAGCTTCCTTGACAATTTGTGGAAGACACATTCAAGTTGAACACAATGTATCACATGGAAATTTTGTGAAACATGATATTAAGTTTTACAACTTGTAACACATACAAATGTAATCCATAGCATTAGAGTTAAAATTGTTTTGCTGTTGATTTTGGTTTGTATTTCACATCTATTGCATCTAATTTTTGTGTCCAGGAATACTCACACAGCATGGAGGGGTTTGAGATGCCTTGGTAATGCTTTTTTCTCATCATGAGAATATTTTGGTGAAATTTCTATGTTCATCACTGACTGCTCCAAGATCCAAGTGTGAATGCAGAAAATAAATTTTCATTATTACAGTTGAATGTTACAGTTCATCACTTTGTAAGTTCGAATAAGATTGTTAACAAGTTTGCTGTAGCTTGGTTCCCAATAGTTACCAAGAACATCCTTGAAAGCCTTCCAAGAGATTTTCTCAGCTCCAAATAGTAGCTTTTAGAACTGCTTGTCATTCATGATGTGTCAGATTTGTGTAACAAAAATGCTTTCATTGATCTTGGCAGTTATTCTTCTGAACATTTATCTCAAATAACAGAAAGCTTCACCTTCCTTGTTCACATATTTCACAATTGTTTTGATAAGTCCAGGTTTTATGTGAGATGGAGTCAAAAATATCATTGTTCGGTCTACAAGTGGTTTGTATGTCACATTTTTCTATCCTGGAATCAATTGCTGATGGATTGGCCAGTTTCTTTTAGTGTTCTTTTAATGTGATTTTCTATCATGGCTGTCCCATTTACAAAGGAAACAGTAGCACTTTGTATATCCCAGCTGCAGTCCCAAGCAACATTGCTACCACTTTTAAATCCCTACAGGGGTTCCAGTTGTAGCTGAGGTTTGAATATGGTCCTGACATCACCTGAACCTCCTCATTTCTCAACTTTCAGATGTCTGGATTTCCACCAGAAATAAAACATAAAAAAAAATCCTTGAAACAACTCAAACAAAGCTAATCAAAATCAGAGGAGAACAGATGAACATATGAGCTGTTAATTTAGAAAGTAGTTATTACTAAGAATTTTTAAGTTTATTTACATCATGCAATCTTTACAAAGTAAAAGCAGATGACACAAACTTAAAGAATCCTTTGAATGCTTAAATTGGCCCTCGCTTGGTTCACAGCATTTGGCAACATGAATGAATGAATAAATAAATAAATAAATAAATAAATAAATAAATAAATAAATAAATAAAAATTTCTGTACATGTTCTAAAGAGCACCAAAAAGGTCAAAGATTCCCTTTTCATCCACCTCCTAACAGTAGCTTCATCATGGTTCCTAACATAATTTTTCCCTCAAGCTAGCAATGGAGTTTAAATCTGAATATAACTTCCTCACTCCTCAACCAACTACATCACTTTGAGTGCTGTGGGGGTCTCACATTATCTCAATATTCAAATCAATTCATAGTATGTGGCTCTCCACCTAAAAAAGAACAAAAGAAAAGAAAAGAAAAAATAGATTCTTTAGAACATACTCGCTTGAGTTCAAAATCAATCAATTAATCAATTGACATGAATTTGAATGGCACATTTTTACAAATGATGTTGTTACAGAGTAGTGTTACACAAATTAAAAGTAAGGTGAACAGCAACAGCACATGAAACAAAGGATAAAGGCATAAACGCCCAGTAACCAAGCCAAATGGTAACAGTGGCAAGTGGCAAGGCTCACAAGGGGGACCCATCCTCCTGTAGTTGATGAGGGGACACTTGACCACCTTATGTCAGTTATAATACTTCATTGTACTGATGTAATGTTAGTTTGATGGTGGACATAGTAACAGTAGCAGCTAATTAGAGTCTGTGTAAAGTTCTACATAGTTGGTGATAACAGGTGCGCAACTAGTACAAGTCCAGTAGACGAAAAATGGGCAGCGGAGGTGAAGGTGTATCACTACTCAAGGCAGCTCTGCCTCTGAGGCAGTGAAAACAAAATTGGTTCAGAGAATAAGCAATTAAAATAATTAGTAGACAGAGCTTTAGAAATATGTGTCTGCTTCTCAGAGCTATAAATGTGGGACCATTGCATGAGATGTGCAGTTTAATTTGAGACTTTTAAAAATGTTTTCATTTGGTTATGGTTCAGAAAAACACCTGGACTGCTAGCCAACTAGCTTCAAAAGCAGCATTTCACTGCATGCCAGCACAGAGAGTACCATGATGTTTTCATGTGACTGTTGTTTTGTGCACCCCCTAGAGGTGCCTGCCACTTACTGGCATGCAATCTAAAGGAAAGATTGGATAGAAGATGTGGAAAAGCGGTTCATACTGGTTATTTAAATTTGCTATTCTATGAACCAATTGTGTTTGTTCTGCCTCAGAGGTAGCACTGCCGTCAGAACTGTTTTGAGTACTGATTTTGCACAGAAGCAGCATAGTCCCACAAGTTCTCAATGGAGCTTAATTCACCAACCTTCCTCATGCCTCAATCCATTCCATCACTGGATTGTAGGGAAAGTGTTGTGGGGTCTTGGATTGTCCAGTTCCTCAAATTATTGTTTGTAGTTTTCCTTTAAAAAGAAAGAGAGAGATCCTTCAAACACAAGCAACAGAGCTGATTAACATTACTGTAGGACAGATGAACATCTGAGCACTTTTTTTTAAATGCACCAGTAAAGCTTTCTTAAACCATTCTTTTGGAAAAGCAATGTTTCCATTTAGAAACAAAACCACTCTGCTTCAGTGACTATTCAGTAAAAACCTACACACACTTCTTAACACAATAAGCAGACGTATATGTGTGTTCTCCAGTTATCATTGATGATCTGACACACGTCGTCACCAGAGAGAAAGTAACGAAACAGAGGCCAAGCCCTGCCTGAACTTCTATTTGTAGAAAAGGGAAAAGAGCATCACTCAAAGTGTGAAATGTCACTCAGTCAAGCGTGTTTTTTAATCAGGCCGGCCCGCGAGGCATCGCATGTCTCCCCCAGTGCTCGTGCCCACTCAGGCAAAACCGTTTTTAACATTTTCTCCATTTTCCACATGTCTCCAAACTGAAATACCAAATGCTGACGTTCACACGCTGAGACACATAAAGGCTTCAGGAGAGTGACATGCCTCCAGAATGACATTCACACAATCGCACACTAACTACAGTGCGCCTACACCATCATGCCTGTCAACTCCCACACCCTGATGGTCAAAAGGGAACTGCTCATCACAGTGTCTTCACTGCTGACCACAGTGTTCCTCTAGTTGTGTGTGGTTTTTTTTTTCCACACATGTTCCTACACAGTCCCACTAGTTCTTATTTAATACTCAAAACATTCCGTGGTTACAGTCTGGAATGCACATGCTGTAGGATTATTAAAAGATGGTTCAACTTATTTCTCTTACTTCTCAACTCATTTTAAGTCATATATAGAAAACTCTAATGTTAACTGGCTTATAACATTGATAAATGCATTATTTTAAAACCTCATGCTTTTCATGCTACTATTCAGTACTTACTAATTATTCAATAGCTACTACATTTTCATTAAGTACTAATTAATTAATTAATCAGTATCTAAAAAAATCTGTGATTGCTAATATCAGTAACTACTATTAATTCAGTACCTACAAATTATTCTGTATCTATTAAGTACTCAGTTATTACTATTCAGTATCTACTATTATTCAGCTATTGTTTATTAATCAGTAACTATTAATAATTCAGTACCTGCAAATTATATAGTATCTTTTCATTGTTAACTATTAATTAGTCAATTATGTAATAAGTATCTTCAAATCAACTAATTATTCAATAGGTACAAATTATTAATTAACTGGTAATTAATTGATATCTGCTAACATAGTGCCTACCAATTATTAAGAAATGAATTAATCAGTATCTACTAAAATTCAGTGATTGCTAATATTCAGTAGCTACTAAGCAGTACCTACCAATTATTCAATATATTTTTAGTACTCAATTACTAATAATTCTGTATCTACAAATTATTTAGTGTCTTCTCATTGTTAATCTCCTGATTTATCTAGTTTAATAGGTACTAATTATTCAGAGTCTACAATGATCCTAATATGTAACGTTTTTAAAATGCAACATTGTTTGTGTTTATGTTGAAACATAGGGTTGAAAGGGTTGAAACAAGTGAAAGAACTGCAGTTAAAATCTCTAGATTTCCCCAAAGAAAATTACTTAAAACAAATCAATACTAATCGTCCATCTTTTTTATACCATCTCAGCTACGCTGTCACAATTGGGCCCCTGAGAAAGGCTCTCAGTCCTCTCTGCTTCAGGGGGTGCTGTAGAATGGCTGATCCCAAAAATAACATGTGAAAAGAATTCCTAAATCCGATAGAAGGGTAATATTAATAATGGTACAGTCTCCTCAAAATCCAAAACTGTATCTAGATTCTAGATGTACAGACAGCATAGTGGACCAGTGACACAGAGCAGAGCTGTTACACTTGGCGCAGGAGACATAAGGGGCATAGAGGGTACAGTGGGCACAAGGGGCAGGGAGTGGCTGTCTCGTTATTCTGCCTGTTTAACAGAGCAGAACCACCAACCTGCCCAGCCGCTGGTCCCATTTTCAGTCCTGCTGCTCATGATCCTTCCTGGACCAAGCTGATTCTGTTTCTCTCTCACTCTCTCTCTCTCTCCTTTTCATTTCAGTATTATTTATTTAGGAAATGTGCCAACTGAATTAAAAATTGGATTGATGTCTATTACAAATATTATTTAAAACAATGATCTGGGAATAGTTGGGGAAAGAATCTTTAACAATGCCTGAACAGGTAGAAAAAAAATACTATTTCCAATACTAAAAATATTGGAAAAACCACAAGTCTAATGAGTCTGACATTATTTTATTAATACAAGGTTTGCTTTGTTGGAAGTGCCTATATTTATTTATTCTTTTTATATGAATACCAATCGAATGTAACTATTACGATTAAAATGTTCAATTTTTTATCTCGTTATGTCAAGCATTCCACTTTTCCTATGAACTTGTCCCTTGAGCTGTTGTTTGTTATTGTTAACAAAAAAAGTTAGGTTTCAGCTGTGAAAACAGAAACATGTCAGTTACAAATTAAAAAATAACATTTTAAGAATTGATCAAAAATAAATCATGAAACAACGTGTTAGCATCTTTTCTCTCTCCTTCTATTCTCTCCCTCTTTTCTCTGCCTCTCATCTTAGTAGGAGATGGGAGCAGATAACAGCAGCTAATGCTGAGTAATCTGATTAAAAACAGTGTAGCCAGAGGAGGAGCATTATCACCATCACATCCATATACTTTCTCTAGACCAGCTAATCATTGCCTTGCTTTAGACGGATGCAGGAGGAATCTGATCATCATCACATCCATAGACCGTCTGTTGACTGAATAACCATGACTATGTTTTAAACTGATATATAGGAGTGTAATCACAGGGAGGTTCGGTTTCTGTTTGAGGTTCTTTCAAATATAAATGCACTTATCTATGTGGATGTAGAATTGTAGAAGGTGGAATAAGCATAATGTGAAGAAAGTTGTCCAGGCAATTGTAACTGCTTCAGTGTAGGTATAACACAAAGGCCAAATAAGCATGATTGTGTGTGCATAGTGGCAGGATTTAAGGTGGACCAAAACTTCAAACTCAACTTTGCACTTATTAGTAACTACTTTCAGAGTGTATTGATATATCTGCTGTTGTCAGCTTTTAGCTTCTTTAGGTTAATATGAGACACTATCCTAATTCTAACTCTCCTAATTCGAGTCAAGAGGGAGATGTGGTGGGAGGAGGGAGGGAGCCATTCATTGATTTGCAGGGCCCAACTCAAAACATATACTGTGTGCATAGTGTGGTCCAGCTGTGGAGCCACCACTAAAAGACACACTTGAGAGAAGCTGAGAGAAACAAAACTGTCACTGAGAGTGAAATAAGCATGTGGACTGAGGAGTTAGAATAATATTTCAGGATTTTACACAAATATGAATAGCCAGCATTATACACTTTTTGTGTTTGCTGCCCTGCTAACTTCACCAGTGTTGCATAGTGCAGTTAGTGGTATGCTGTAGTTAGCAGTATGCTTAATCAATGATAGGGATGCTATTCTTCTTGTTACAGGTCAGTGAAGCATCAACCTAACTTTAAAGCTGTTTAAGGTTAAATCCTACATAATGTTGATTTAACACAACAGTGGCCAGGGTACCTTTCATTTATGTGGGATCAGGTCATGTCTTGGTTATTATAGGGGTTTTATTATCAGACTAAGCATGCCTCTGATAAATGCTGACAAATGCAGTTTAGTCCAGTTAAGAGCAGTTTTGTTTGTTTTGCACTTTCTAGAGTACACACTGTCCCACGGCGGTGTGGCGAAAGTTTGAGTGCAGCTGCAGGCACAAAAAGTGTCTTGTGACCCTTTGACTGGAGTCTAAGGCCTGTCTAAGGCCTGTGATTGTGTGTGTGTGTGTGTGTGTGTGTGTGTGTGTGTGTGTGTGTGTGTGTGTGTGTGTGTGTGTGTATATATATATATATATATATGATATTATTATATATTATTATATATTATATATATATATATATGATAGAAAGTACAAAGCCTACAGTTTCTGAATGATCATCGAGTCATGGATTTCCTGGACTGAGGAGAAGACATGATTATCAAGAGATAGATGACCTGCCTTTCTAAATAGAAAGAGCTCAAATAGCTCTGTAACAAGATCCATCACAGAATAGTTCTGATGGAATGTGATAAATGATCTTTTTCAGGTCATGGAGAATTAAGGAAGCCACAGGCATTCTCTGAACCAAAACTTAATATGCAACAGTGTTTTGAAAGAAATCACATTATTTAAAAATTCAAAGACAGCTTGACGGAAATAAACATCTGTGCAGCAGAAATTATGAAAATATCTGTTGACATTTGATAGTCAGGATAGAGGGATGACTGATTTTTTACTTGTTCTAAGATCTTTAAAAATCTCTTCCCAGAACCATCTATAGCCTTCTTTCTGAAGACCTCAGAGAGCGCTTTGGATCTCGTCACTGTGATCTGAATGAAACGTCTGAGTTTTAAATAGGACAAGATGCTTCAAGTCCTCTCTAACCATGTTCTAATTGTCGGCACCTGATTCTGTTTTAACTTTTTAACATTTTAACTTTTAGAACCCAAGGCTAAATTTGCAGGATATGGTAATTGTTAGAGGCTAGGCTATTCAAAGTTGCCTTAGTTTGATATTTCAATAACAGAATGTAAATATTTGTATAATTTTGATCATGTCTTGAGCAAAGATTTACTTGCATGTGTAACTTTTTATAAGGACTAAAAAACTTCACATATCAGAAATCCTGTTGAAAATGTATCATCCAGAGTTTGTTAAGATGAAAATGCACAAATTGTGATGAATTATTAGATTGACATGGATATTTAAAATAATTAGTTGTTCAAAAATACTTGACAATGGTCCAAAAAAATCTGAATGTCCTTTATTATTTTATTTATATTTATTTTGAACAAAGAACGAGAACAAAAAGCCCCTCCCTCCATCATCAGCCCTGCCCCCTCTCACTGCATGCAGATTGAACATGTAAACAGGGACATGGACATGAACATGCACTGGATGGCTGCTATGGCATTTAAACTGGAATGTAATTCAGTTGGAATCTATTGAGTTTGAGCTGTTTCACAGTGATGACACCGTTAAATAGGTAATTAGGGTAATTACAGTAGTTTGTTATGTGTATCCTGTCTGAAGGACTGATCCTGAGTTATGAAGCCTAAAAAACGACATGTAACTGTCCACAAAGTGCAGAGTTAAGTAGTGACATATGTTTTCGTGAGGTTTCCTAATTTTTTACATAAATGTATATTATGTGCAACAAAATGTACGTACTGCACTGCATCGCACAAATCTCAGCTCCTGCTATGTAGAGCTCAAACTTGACTTTTATTCTAAACTGCATTTGACGACGGACAACACCGGACATCATAAAGTGGCTCAAAAACTTAAAGTGGTAAAATCAGACCTTTCAGCAGCCTTGAATATGATTTATCATTCATATAATTCATAATGCTTTTAACAGCTGTCAGGAAGGGAAACATTACTGTTCTATTTTTAAATGTCTTCCTGATAAGTGCTGGCACATTTGAGAAGATGTGGATGTGGATGTGGATGTGAATCTGAACTGAACGTAGTGGCGGATCCCTCTCTCTAAAACAAATCAACCAGCTCACTCACCAGAACAGATCAAATACACACTGCACAGATGGCACTTTCTGTTAAAGAGAAACACTCTCCTGTAGGCCACTGGTTAGATGTGTACTACATTTTATAAGGGACAAGAAGCTGAATACTGAGGCACCTTAATCTGATCATAGCTGATTTGACTAAGTAACTTTACACAATATGCAGTTCTGTTTCCTCATATATGTTTAAGGAAACACAAATGGTAAAGAGATGTAACTAGATTAGTGTTTAGATTTCAGGAGAACAAAGAATGTAAACATTACCAGAGTGTGGCAAGTGACTCTGGCAGATCTGACTGTAACAGCCTAACTTAAAGGAGAGAACCAGAAAGTAACATAAACATGGGAGTGTCCTGAAACATCCTAACTATCGTATTGGCATGTGTGGTGTATAAAAGCTTTGGTGACAGATTTAAACACAGCCATGGGCATCACCTGTCTGCCGGAATCCATCTGTGATACAGATTTTTATGAATTTTACTTATTTAAGTAAAGTTAACAGAGTTTAATTGGTCATCACAATGTGCCTAATTACATTATAAACTAGAGACAAGTACTGTCATTAAGATTGTGATGAGGGTAAACTGATTAGTATATAAAACAATATAAACCTGATCAGTTATTTATGCCAGTGTTACAGAGCTCTACTAAATGTTGAATAGACTAATAAATTACTGTGTGTTACTGAGCTCTACTAAAGTGTGAGTAGGCTGATAAATAAATTTGTTGATCAGTTATTCATCAGCATTATTAATCGTTTTCAGGGATTAGTGGACTGAAAGTTTTCTCAGTTTTGCATTTTCTGTATAGGCTTTCTGTAGGTGGCAGTCCTGCTTAGAGATGATCAATTTCAATCAAAGTATCAATTGACTAAGTCTGGAAAATGTTTAGAATTTCCAAACATCTGTCTAATAGGCACATTTTAAACAACACAGACAGTGTGTGTGTGTGTGTGTGTGTGTGTGTGTGTGTGTGTGTGTGTGTGTGTGTGTGTGTGTGTGTGTGTGTGTGTGTGTCTGTGTGTACAGGTCAAATCTTTTGACTGCTATTGTAGAAGAAATTAACAATTTCCCATTTGTGTCCATGGGGAACATAACTAGACTAGCTGTGGCTAGAATTCACACATCAGCTTTTGGCTGCCTCTAAAGGACAGTGGGCCTTGATTTGCTGCTTGGTCAGCTCCAAAAACAGCAACTTTATCCTCATTCTGAACTCAATTGCAGCCCGTATTACAGCACCAGGCCAGCAATCCTGCTTTAAAAAAGAAGAAAAGATTATAAATAGAAATGAGCTGTTGATGCCCAATGCTTTGATTCATTTTTAGAGCTGCTTTCCTACAGTGTGTAAGATCCTGACAAAAGGAAGCTAGCACACTTTTAGAGGAGAGTTGAGCTAGCGAATACGAGTTGCGAATAAGCAAAGTTATGATGACTGTAATGAAAATAAGAGACAAAATCGCTGACGTATCTACAGGTAAAAGGGCTAAAAGTCCCCAAACGCTGTCGCCTAACACCTTCAGGGTTTTAAGGCAAAGAAGAAAAAAAAGTGGCCAGCAGAGCAAAATCCTCCAGCACCAAAATCTAAGTGTGACTCAAAGTCACACATGCAATCAAGCCTTTCATTCCAAACCCATTCTGCCTCTTTGGCTTTGTTTTGAAATTTGAGGCAACAAAGCCAACAATCTGAAGCCAATTCATGAGACATCAGATTATACTTTGCACTGATTGAGCTAAATCATGTGCCTGGCCTTCAGAAAAGGTCAATGGTCATGCCTTAAAAAAAAGCATGAACTTTTTTTTTCAGGTGTGCTGAAATTGAATGCAGCAGTTAAAAACTGTAGGGTTGTTGAACATGTAGTGGTCTGGTTTCCTCACTTTCCTTGCAGGTCTCGGTTTTCCCGTCTTGTTTTGTTTCCCCATGTTCTTCTCAGCACATGGCTTTGTTGTGTTCATCTTTTTTCTGCCATTGCACAGCCTTGGCATTAGGGTTCCCACCTGTGCCACCCCTACCCTGCCCCCTCGTTATCTTCTGCAGGTGTCCAGTCTGTTTCTGAAGCTTCACATTTTGGACCATTTGTTACTTCTGTAGTCATTTACATTAGTTCATTGCTTTGCTTTTTATTTTGGCTTGGTTTATTATTAACAAAAAATGTAACCATGTATTTACATCCACCTCACAAACGTGCCATTAGGCAACCAGAAAAAAAAAAAAAACGATACATTTGCCACATGCATTTATTTTACTTGCAGCTCACTGTCTAACTTGAAGCTTGGTTTGAAAACAAGGTTCATTTTTGAGGCTTCATTGGCACACAAACACCCTGGCTGGTCAAATGGTCAAAACCTTTATCATTATAAATGTTCATGTTGGCCTCTTGGCTGTCTTGCAGCAGTATCAGTATGGGATTAATCACCAATAATTGAAATAAATACATTAATTTGATGTATTGTGGTTCTTTCATTTATTCATTCATCTAATGTGTTTTTGATGTCTGTGTAATGGTCTTTTAATGTCAAAAAACATTTCAGTATGATTAAATAAATCCAATATCACATAAGATTTGTATGTTAAAACCGTTGCTCTGTTTTCCAATGTTGGTGGTTGTCTTTATGAATATTGGGGTGATGGTGACTTTTGTATTAAGAAAAAATATCCATTGTGCTTCATGTATGTTCATAAATTGCACTAACGCTGGAAACACTTCTTTAATCAGTGAAGGTTCAGGCTTCATCAGTGATGTCACTCGCCCTTAAAGATGCAATGAATTTAATATTAACCATTCATCTATCTATTCATCTGCTTCTTCTTATTCCAGGGTGCAGTTGATCCAGAGCAAATAAAGAATCATTGAGCTATATACTGAGCAGGACTCAATCACTCCAACTAAAGAGGCAAACTCCAGGTAGCAAACAACTGTATTTGTTGCCACCTACTTCTGAGTTGTGCAAATGGTAAAAACCTGGTCAGTGTCTGGATATTACAGGATATTTTTCCTGCTGTCATTAATGTGCTTAGTGTGCAGGTCTGCATCTCTGGGTTAGTGTGGTCATGTGGTGGCTACAGTATTACAGGAGATGAGGTTTGGAGTTCATACTGAGAGAAGGTCGAGTTCATCCACCCCTCTGACTTCAAATAGGGAGAGAGTCAATAGAGGAAGAGAGCAAAGGAGGAGGAGGTGATGATGAAGTGATTGAGGGACACACTCTGAAATAACTAAAATGGCAAGCAATTCACTTCTGCAATGACGTGGCAGCTCATTCAAGGTTATTTAGTGCAAATGAACAACAGAAAGAAAGTGATGAAAGCACTCAGTTTTAAAGCCAGGAAGAGAAAAGACGTGTTTTGTTTTGTCATCAAATCTGATGGTGGGAGAGTTTCCTAAACACTGTGCAATGTAGAAAGAGGTGACTGAACTAAAACTGCCATACTCTATAGTAGTGTTGCTTTCTAAGGTGAAGTAAAATGATTAATATTTCAAGACCAATTTAATGTACCTTTATTTCCATCTGACTCATTCTGTGAAACGCATGCTTTTTCATCCATTTGCTGAAATGCATTAGGCACACAATAAATTCAATTTCAAATTCTGTCTGAAGTATAAAACTATTACAAATTATGAAATATTATATTATATTATATTATATTATATTATATTATATAGTTATATGTTATTTTGAATCCTTTATTAGTACTTGTTTATTTCCACATGGTCATATTGATCTCCATACATTTGCATCTAAAATATCATCAAATACATGTTATAAATAAATCTGTTGCTATTTACATAAGACATCTTTAAGTCTTTGTAAAATGTTTATGATTTGTGAGCATCCCTCTGTTTACTACCTCACAGTAAAGTCTATAAATTACTTTTGTGTTAAGACATTACAAAGAGGTGTCTATTGCCTGTTGAACAGCCTAAAATGAAAACAAGTGCTGACATTCAGTGGCGCTGACAGCCTTAGTCCTATGCGCACTGTGCAGTCACCCAGTCAAACTAATGTATAGGCGGCCCCTTTTGCCCTGTTTGCATACAATTTTTTACTCCCTCTTGGATGAATCCCATTTTGTTTGGATTGGACAGTCCTTTCAAACAAACAAAATCAGAAACCCCCTAAACAAGTCAAATGAAATTTCAGATTAATGAAAATGTGCATTCATTCAAATTACCATGCTGATGAGTTTTTGTTCCAATTTTTACAGTGTTAATGCAAAGAAAATGGATTTTACCAACCTGTCACGTTTAATCATGAATATGGTGTTTGTCTGAACAAAACAGAACAATAAGCTCCTCTGACCAAAAAATTACTCGCCTGCTATGTTTAAGATGTGAGTGAACTTCAGGCTCCTACAGATGGTGAAGCATGAATGATTGGTCTATAAATAAGATGTTTTACTGGGATTGTAGATTGAGAAGAGACAGTACAGTGCAGTTAATGTCTCATTTCGTGTGTGAAAAATGGGCCAAGCAGATGTTAATGTTTGGCAAAAAGCAGTTATTATATTTGGGAACTGCTTACCATGAACATATGGAGCAAAGCAGCATACAAGGTTCCAGCTCACAAAGTTGTCTGGTTATGGTGGGTGGAGAAAATGTACATTTCATGACTGGTTAGATCTCGTTTCCTCCTGCATGTCAATGATACTAGACATTGTGTTCATTGTTGACCTCAGGAAGCCTTCAGTGAGGACTATGTGCAAGATGTGATTTGAGATGCAGGATGCTCTGTGATGTTCTGCTAGTCTGTGAGGGCAGATCAGTATTTTTTTCCCAAGAGCCAAGAGCTTGGTACATTTGGTTTAATGTGAAAGTTGTTTTTGTGCCAGAAGCGGTCCAGAGAAACAATCTCTGGTCTTCCAGAAAGCTGTGATCTGGTGTTTGGTTTAAGAGGTTTTGCTCCATGATCAATGTATTTCAAGATGTAAATTTTGTAAACAGATCAGCTTTAGTGTCTATTACTTTTGCAAATGAAGATGCTGCTGTTTGGGAACATTTTTTGTTATGGTGAGAAGCCAAATGTTCCCTCAACCCCTGAACGTTCATGATTCCATCATCATGGGGGGGGGGGGGGTCACAAAGGGCTAAGTACGTACAATCAAGGGCTGTAGATAAGAATGGGTTGGGTGTGGGTTATGTGGATGACCTGTTTCCTCCTTGCCCAAGGACATTTCTCTTTAGCTTAATCAATCTTTCACTTTCTCTGCTAAACACCAACAATCCATCAGTACTGCTGGAAGAATGCAATACCTAGCTTTCACTTTCAAAGAAAGCAGAAAAGACTGGATGGATAGACATAGAGAGAGAAATTTAGACAGAACAACCAATGGACAGAGAGAGAAAGTGAGAGAGAAAGTGAGAGAGAATTGAGAGAGAATTGACACAGACAGACAGACAGACAGACAGACAGACAGACAGACAGACAGACAGACAGACAGACAGGACAGGACAGACAGACAGGACAGACAGAGAACAAACACAACAAAGACCAGCTCTGTATACAGAAGCCTGCAGAACCAGATGGGGAAAATACTGTGTATACTGTAAAAAGGCCAATGAAGAGTAGAATAAAGCAGTATGAGAAGGAGCAGTGAAGGGTTGGAGGGAAAATGGAGGAAATGAGTGCAGTGGTTTGGTTTTCTGGGCTCTGGGAGTCGCCTGCATCAGAAGTGCCTGATGATGAATGGCCGGAGTGTAACAGCTTTAACACCTTCATAATAAAGCCAGTCACTTTCACCGACAGGTGGGAAGTGAAGAACAGGCCCAGAGCCAGCCAATGAGGTAGCCTTAGAGTCATTGGTATTGTCTGCAAATCTTTTCTTCTGCATTACTAAACCAGTGCTCCACAAGTTTCTGCAGTTTGGTGCAGAATGAATTGCAAGTTATATCATCAGAATCCAGTAGGAACATTTTAATTGTGAAAAATTGAAATGTTTGTTACATATTTAGTTATTATATTTGTGAATCATTTACATAGTAATATATAGCCAAAATCACATTATAATTTACAGTACACATTAAGAATTTTATAAACATATTTGGAAACAATAAGTTACTGATCTTACATTGTGAATAGTCATTTACATATTTAAAGCATTATACAAACATAATTCTTGATAAGACCAAAATTTTGCCATAGCAAATATATCTTAAGCATAAAAAAGCTACTTTTATTAATGTCAATAAAACCAAAATAATGAAAACTCACATTTGAACATTAGCTTGAAATTTTTGCTTTATCAGTCTTACCCTGTAGTGGATAGTGCACATTTAAGGCAAAAGGTCTTCAGGTTAGTAATAATGCATGTTTTATTTCACAACATTCTTTTCCTTGTAACAGTTAAAAATCATGCAACTGTATGTCCAGCTCTCTTTGGGCAAAGGGTAAATAAATCTACATTCAAAATGCAATTTAAAGCAAAATGTAAAGATTAAAAGCTATTAAAAGCAATATGGGTGAATGATAAAGCG
This sequence comes from Acestrorhynchus altus, assembly GCA_034509495.1. Lineage (NCBI taxonomy): Eukaryota > Metazoa > Chordata > Actinopteri > Characiformes > Acestrorhynchidae > Acestrorhynchus > Acestrorhynchus altus. The sequence continues at coordinate 16,233,871 of CM067508.1, read as the reverse complement.
TACAAAGTTGTGCACATGTATTAAAAATATACATCTGGTTTAACTCAGATGAGCAAATAGTGAAGCTTTTTTTTTGTTTGGTTGCATTAAATGCAATGGACAACCAGCAGAAATGAGTGTGTGACAGGTTTATGTCAGTCATGTGGTGTAAACAGCTCTGGGATTTGATTTTGTTTGTCAGGCTGATGTTAGCAGCAGTGGGTGAAGGATAACTCATCACGTCAGTGAAGTCTCTTCAATTACTTAGCACAAAGTGGAAGAACACAGTCCACACATCTAATGAGTTCAATACGTCCTGCAGACAATGGCAGTCTGAGTGCCAGTTCTGAGAAGGCGGTGAGACAGTGCCAATAGGTGAGTTCTCTGAAAGTGTGTGTGTGTGTGTGTGTGTGTGTGTGTGTGTGTGTGTGTGTGTGTGTGTGTGTGTGTGTGTGTGTGTGTGTGTGCTGTGTGCGTGGCTTTTTTGCATGTGTGGGTTATAAGCCTCTGATCTCACCACAGTACCTGATAAGGATTCTTCAGGTTTAATGGATTGAAAATTTCTACTGAGTTTGATTTGATTCATTGAACAAATTAAACGGTTTGTAGTATGTACTTAAAATACTAAATACTGTAAGTTAGAACAACTTACTCTTGTCTTAATTCTTAAGCCTATACTATATGTACAATATAGGAGGAATGAAAGCATGATGTAGAGCAGTATAATTTGTTTAAAAATAAGATGAATCTTGGATCTCAGGGTAAAAAAACCCTGAATATTAAATAATGTTTAGTCTTTCGTTCCTTAATTAACTTATTATTATTCTGCCAGAAACACTGGCTGTACAATCTTTGTGTAATTCTAGGGCCAAAACAGCAGTTCTCCAGCACAGAGTCACCTCAAGTCAACAGTACAGAAGCTTGCTCTTACAGCCTGTCTGACATAATATAAAGTTAATATCACACTACCAGTCCAAAGGTTTTAGGAGCACCCAATATGTGTTTTGGCCGGTTGAAACTTTAAACTTTGACAGTGAGGCACATTTATCATGCAGTAGCATGTTATTTGTCCCCAACTCCCTATATAATAGCTAACAAGCCCATGTGATGTGGGGTAGAGGTGCCATCTACCCACCAGAGCATGACCAATTAAGCTTTCTCTGGCTGTTGATAAGCAAGCAGCATATGTAAGTCTGTATGGATAAGAGTCCAACCCTAATGAATTTAATGTCAGAGTCTGCAGCTGTCATATCAGGGAGATGAGGATGGAGTCTCATTTTTGATGTCAGGTTTTCACCTCTTTCTGTGGGGGGAGCTTTTTTGCCAATGTCATCTCCGGCTTGCTCAAAGAGGCTCCCTGAAAAAGTTGAAAAAGCTCTATACAAAATAAACAGCATTGAATTTACAACACAAGGACAGTCATTTGTGCTTCTGAGACTCTTTTAGTTTCTGCTCTCTAAGTCTGATTTACTCATCTGCACAGACCTACCCCCAACAATTACATAATGTCAACATAACCCAGAAATACAACAGTAAAACAGCAGCATTAAAGACCTCATCTGATCATTTAAATGTGGGATAGAGTAAGCTTGTTAAATGACCACAGATAAGTGCACATTATACTCAGCATTTCCCTCAGTGGATATACAGGAAGCTCTTGTATGTCTGAGGATCAATGAGACCATCTGGGAATGTGAAATCTCAGTGGACTATTTGAAAGCTGTGCAGGACATAAATACGTAGTGGCGCTAACAAAGAGGCATGACTAGGCGCTCCATTGCCCACAGAGAATACCCTTCTTCCAATGGAGAGCAAATCAAAAAGCTGTAGGAGAAAAAGTTCAATGGTTCAATAGGTTCTCCACTCTGTGGCCTTTAAAAAAAGTGCAAATCCAAGTTACTGGTGTCCTATACTCCCCCCACAAACATAGGCAAAACATTGTATTAGCATTGGGAAGTCTTTAATTCATTTTACTATACATACAGAGTCAGAAATCACATAAGAAAGTCTATTAGAGAGCTAATGAATACATATACTGTACATGTGCAATGGAAGCGTATGAGATTTCAGTGATTCCTAACTTCATCCAACATAGCAAACACCAGATCTGACCTACGCATACACTTTCATTCATCCCACAACCTTTTGAATCTGGTTTGATGGAACACAGCCACATCTGGCTAAAGTTGGGCCTTTGTTTTGTGGAAACCACCAAAAAATCTGTGTGGAGGCAATGTGGCCAGCACCAAGATCAAAAGATGTCACACATCACACACCGGGTCTTTGACAGCCCAATGTTACATTAATGGTTCCTGTAACCTTAGTGGCCCTGCAACTATCTGAACACACACTTTGATGATAGGTATTTTTGAAAAAGTAGAAAGAAATCAAGAAAGTGAGTGTGAACTTTTGAAAGCTGAAGATGGGTCGTCACTGGGTCTTTCAGCAAGATAATGACCCTAAACATATGGCCAAATTTACACAGAAATGGTTCACCACACACAGAATCAAGCTCCTCCCATGGCCATCTCAGTCCCCAGACCTCAACCCCACTGAAAACCTGTGGGGTGAGCTGAAGAGGAGAGTGCAGAGGAGAGGACCCAGGTCGCTGGATGATTTAGAGAATTGTGCAAAGAGGAATGGTTGAAGATCACTCTTTCTGTATTCTCCCATCTTGTGAAACATTATAGAAGATTAGGTGCTGTTTTGTTATCAAAATGGGGTTGTAAAAAGTATTAACATCAGGGGTGCTAATAATTGTGCTCACATGATTCGATGTTAAACAATTATTTCTTAATGTGGGATTTTTTTCCTACTGAATAAATGCACTTTAGTTAAAGGTTGGATTATACACTTTTTTCCATCGTGGTCCTATATTATTTAGAAAAAAACTCTAATGAACACATTAAAACTTAGAAGCTAAAGAACACATCTTAATCAGGGGTGCCAATAATTATGGAGGGCACTATATATATATATATATATATATATATATATATATATATATATTCCCAATCATTTTCAGAGTATTATCTTTTGACAAATACGTGATTCTTGCATGGTGCAGCACTCAATGTCAAAAGCTGCATTAGTAGAAACTGTCCTTGTTTTCTACTGCTATCACCCTGAGACATAGCATTTGCTAAATCGTGTTTTTAAACATCTTCCTCATGTCCCATTTGTTCACATGGTGCTGAAAGGCTTTTCACACATGTTAGCATCACTCTCTCCCCTGTGTTCATCTACACGCTCCACACTGTCATCATCATGTGTCCATGTCCTAGTCTTTACAGCTTCCAGTGTCGCTAAAAGCAGACGTAAAAATAGAACCATTTCCCAGAGCGCTCCTGGCACATGAGGACAGGCTCTATCTCACACACAACGCAAGCCTCACCTCCAAAGCACTGGCAGAAGGTCAGAAGAGTCAAGAGTGCTTGTCTGACCACTACTCACAATGAATGAGATTATCACAGGTTTAGCGTCTACAAAACCCAGCTGTCTTCAGGACATACATTCATCGGAATCAAAATCCTCAAAAGATGTATTGCCTGAAACCTTAGAAACCTTCTGAGTGACTGGCAAAGCAAGATACGCATCAGGTCCATGCAATACCAATATACAACTCTTACCTTGTGGAGTTCCGATCCTGAATTGTAAAGATGTTTTCTTTAATTCATTGCTCTTCTCTTTCTGCTGAAGAGAAATACCTTTAGAATAAGAGATGAAGCAGCAGCATGGTTTTCCAGCCTACAAAAGAACCACAGCCTCTTTCATTGAAACAGCACTGTGCACTGACCACTTTATTAGAAACCTCTTCCGTGATCTGCCTTGCTGGGTACAGACTGTAGCCTGATGCAAAATTTGATAAAATTTGTGATAAATGTCCTCTAGACTTTGATCAGGTGTCAGTTTCTGACCACAGAATTACATTTAACCTAATATTTTTTTCAGAGTACCATGTTTCAACCTAGCAGTGATAGGTAGGAGTTTACCTACCTAATAATAAAGTGCATAGTAAATGCAAATCACCAACTATTTTACCACACAGATTATAACTGTATGTATAACTATGGTGTGGGGAGTGACTTCTTCCCATTAATAGCCATTATTATTTGAAGACCACAGCCTATTTGAGTACCGTATTTTCCGGACTATAAGCCACACCGGAATATAAACCGCACCCGCAAAGTTAAAAAAAAAAAACCTGGAAAATAACATATATAAGAAGAAAAAGCTGCACCTCATTATAAGCCGCATGGTTAAAGCGTGGAAAAAAAGTAGCGGCTTATAGCCTGGAAAATATGGTACTTCCAAAATGATGATGCAACATAAGAAACAAAAGTGATTTTTAAGCTGGATTCATAAACAAGACAGTGACAAATTCAGTGAGCGGTATTTTAGTCGCAGGTCAGTCAGCTACAGCCCCCCTAAATCTGGTCTAATGACATGCATGTATACAGGATTAATAAAATAACGCTTCATAACTATTTAATTTTATTCAGAATTGTCAAATGTCTATCAAACCATTGGCTTTATTAAAGAACTCCTAATAATAATGAAACCCTTTGTTTTCCCAAATAGAATCATTTTTAAAAGATTCTTTAACAAACCATTTATAAAATCTCTTGTTCCCCATTGTTATTAAACAGAGCAGTGAGTAAAGTCAGGCAAATTCTCAATTGTTGGTACAGAGTCACCTTCTCTAAACTGGCTGCCTACTACCAAATGTTTTGATCAAAGCACTCATCGAACCAACATAATGAACATTAAATAACTGTCTGGGCCTAAGCCACACATTCATAATGAGGATTTCCAATTGAGAACCAGATTTTTGAGCCAAATTCTCCACAGGAACTGAAAAGGGAAAAGTCACGTTCTCCGAAAGCCCATTTATCACCTCTCTTCTCTACAGGCTCATTGGACACCATAAGCTGCTGGAGAAGTGTGGGTCAAGCATAAAGGTTACATCCCCCCCTGTTCAGCCACATAACTCATCACCATCAAAACCTGGTCACCTTGGTTTCACTGTGTCAGAAGGGCATTTATCTCTATGTGTGTGTGTGGAGCAAGCATGCAGGAAGTGAGGCCTGCAGCAGAGTAGGCACCAGGCTGCCTATCACTTTCATTAAAACCAAGAGTCATTCAATCATCCCGCTCAATTTGACCAGTGCCAACTCTCTGTTAGGCCTTTCAGAGCCCTGCTGACCCTGCCCATCAGACAAACCACAAGAAGATGACCTTGTTTATGCTGCACATTAAGCCCCTGACTGCACTGGCTAAAAGTGAGCCAGACATGGCACTGGTGACAAGAGTGAGAGAGTGAGAGAAAAACAGCCTGCTGTGGTAAGTCACAGATTACGACTGAACCTGTTAAAAAAAAAAAAAAAAAAAAAAAGAGGAAAAAAAGTGTTTAATCAAGTGTTTGAACAAAACACAAACTGAACATTGCATGATCATTGTATCGAGCATGTACTGGTCTGGTCTTGGTTTGTTTATCTTCCCTCATGCTACTGAGCACATGTCATGTCTCCACCCATTCCCAGCTGTGTCTCATGTATCGTCAAGTCCATCATGTCTCCTTCTTTAACTCCTGCTGTCTAAGTCTGTCCTTGTCGCTCTTCTAGTTTACTTGGCTACTCGCTTTGTTTACTTGTTTACTCGTCCTGTGATAGTTTATGTAAGTTATTTATGTACCTTGTTAATAAATATACAACCCAGCGTGTACTTCCACCTCCACCTACCTGTATCTAAACTGAACTCTAAAAAGACAACTCTAAAGAACAACTCTAATTACAACCATTGTAGAATGTGAAATTCTTGTCATTTCTGTGTGTTTCTTTCCATAAATTATTTTTTAAAGGAGAAAAGCAGCTTGCTCTGGTGACACTGTATTCTCAGTTCTCAGTGCTGTTGTGTGAGAGGGAGGTGTGGTGATGTCTGTGGGGTTGGTCACCAGCACACCAAAAGTTAATTAATTCTCTTTGTAAAACTCTCTCCTGCTTATTCATTTAATTTCCAACTGTGCCCACCAGCCCCTCTGTCAATAGACTGTAAACTACTACAGAGTAAATTCTACCATTTGCACACAATCTTTGGCTGTGTAACATTCGCTGGGTGCTGAACAGAGTTAGGTTATAGTTAGGTTTAGGGTAAAGGTTAGGTTACGTTTAAACTAGGCTTAGGTTTAGTTTAGGTTTAGGTTGAGGCCTTGTGGCATTCTCTGTTGAGATTTCCACACGGTTGGGATACATCTGTAAAATGTGCATATACACTAAACCTAACACACATTGTACAAATCTAAAATGTCTTTAAGTCACATATAATTATGAATTCCTCGTGAGATCAGGCTATGTAAGTTCTGTGCTAGTATTATTGCTGGATGAACTGTGATTCTATCTGAACAAGCATGACATACATACATTCAGAGCACAGCACACAGAGTTCTGTGGAAACAGGAATTGATGATGTAGTTAATTGCAGAGTAAATAAAAGGCTACTGGAGGGAGAAGAATATCCCTATTCATATGTTTTCTTGATTGAAACGGTAGAAAGTATACATTCTCCAACTTGAGCTTTGTGAGATATTTTTGTACTTATCAAAGTACATGAGACATGAAATCTCGCTATGAGTACTTCATCAGATTTGGTCAGCATTTCAGCAGCACAACACCAGCTGATGTGTGCTTTTTCAGGTGTAAGGAGAACAACTGAGTGTTTTGAGGTTTTTTGACTCAGCAAGTGTTCTGATGTGATTAGCAGAGAGAGCTTTTAAAGAAGTGTGACAACAGTCTGAGCTTTTCATCTCTCCATACTTCTCACCCTCTCAAACTGAATTTACAGCCGGTCTGATGTTTTGTGGCTGCTGGAAATGTGTATTGCATGCAGTATACATCACAGGCATATCCCAGACTATTGAACGGCAGATCTCTATAAGCTTAAGGATCCAATAAATGTCTAAAAATTGAGCCTAAACATTTTGTTGCAGTGGAGCGTGTTCTGCAGAACAATGGAGAACCAAAGTTTTTTGGTATTTTTTTTTTTTAACATGCATCTTCAGTATCCAGCTGTTGTTTAACTTGTGTGTTATTTATTTCACTTCACTTTTCTCACTTTCTCTCCACTTCAGCTGTCAGCTCGAGTACATTCTCCGATCTACTCTGGCAACCCCCTGAACTGATTTAAGTGTTATTGGATTTCACAATGCTGGCATATCCAACAGTCACGGGTGCCATTCGAGGTCAGGCCTTGTCAGAAAGTGAAGATGGAGGAGGGGTGGTGGTGGATTCTTGCATGCATTTATTGACAAGGCCAGCGCAAAAAAAAAATCAACCAAGCAAAAACCAAATCAGGCCAAGTAATAGAAAATATGCTGCAGAAATGCTGCCAGGGAAAAATAGACACTGCAAAAGACAAGCCGAGCAATTGTAAATGTGGACAATATCCCAGTGTCCTCTAATATTTCTCCTAATAATATTGTTTTAAGAATATAACAAGAATATTTGGCATATTTGAGTGCATATAAACAATGCTGTATTTTAGCAGTGTGATTTTAGAAGAACAAATATGGTGGCTAGTAGATTACATTATACTGACAGAGGAGCTGGTTGGAAGAGTTGTTAAAAAGTTGACAGTGAATCATTTGGAGGGAACACAATCAATTCAACATAATTAACACGTTTGAACCTAACAGCACCACGTTTGGAAGCTATGCTTTAGTCTTGATAGCTCTTCTCTGCTTCAAAATAGAGCTCTATTACAGCCACCAAGAGAGATTTATATCATATCAGACATCTCACTTCTCATGGAAGATGGGGAAATCTCCTGTATATTAATATAGACTTGGCTATGCTAAATGTTCCCCTTGAATGTGTAAATAAATAGGCAGGTGTGGTTCCCTGTGACGGACCACCCTGTGCCAGCGAAATTCTTCAACATTCAACATCAAACTGAGGTGGGGTGGCAGCTGGTATGAAGAATTCAGGAAATGTTCCATTTTCTAACAATGAAGGAAACGTATCTTTGTCAAACAACCTTGCATAATGGTCTGCACTTTTTTGTGGGTGGCAAAATGCCCTGATAATTATTGCATTTGGCTCCCAGCTCTAGGGTCTTGGGTTCAGGCCAAGACCCTATAGTTTCCATGTTTTCTCCATGTCTGCATGGGTTTCCTCTCACATTCCAAAAACATGGACATCAGGTGAATTGGCTACTTTAAATTGCCCCTGGTGTGTGAATCAGTGTGTGTGTGTGTGTGTGTGTGTGTGAGAGTGTGAGTGTGAGTGTGAGTGTGAGAGTGAGAGAGAGAGAGAGAGAGAGAGAATGTATGTCTGTATGCCCAGAAATAGATTGGCACTGTGTCCTGGATTAACTCCTCCAACTGCTCAATGCAGTGCTCAAGGTGGGCAATCATTTCTGGTAGAGAATATGCTGTATTCGCAATTGACTGCTGCTTCTTGCTGGTGTGTGTTGATTGAGTATGATTGTGTAGAGAGCTGATTGTAAAGTGCCCTTGGATAACTCAAAAAGTGCTACATAAGTGTAACTTCATTCGTTCATTGTGTTCCAGTAATGAAGAAAGGTCACACAATTCACTACACACATCCATGACTAGGTAAGATAACAGTGTTAGGTGAATCAGTGATTATGTTTGTTTACCATACCATTCACAAAGAAACCTCTGAACAGAACCTGAGTGGGGAAACAAGGGTTTATCTGAAGATCTGTAAATTCTACCTGACAGGCTGTGTTGCAGCAGAAACTATAAGACAATCTCAACATGTTCTGTGTGGGAAAATGCCATCCTTAATATCACCTGTACAGAACATCACTGAGCATGAGAGTGAATGAAGTTACATTAACATGAATCACCAATTTTCTGGTGAAATTCTCTACCAGCTTGATGTGTCAGATACCTACCTTCCCATTTCCGCCAAGTCCAAGTTGAATCCAGCAGCACAGCCTTACAGGTTCCCCCTTTTAGCCACATATTCGGAATAAAATTGGATCACTGTGAGCCAAATCAATTTCATTTAATATGGGTGATGATGTCACTTTTAACAAAACCATGTATCTAAAATACACTTTACAGAACAAGGAAAATGTTTTTTAATGGACATTAGCTGTGTTTAATACAATGGGCATCATTGGAGATGCAATGCTTTGTTCTAAGAGCAATAATAAATACAGTATATGAATTAAATAATTAGTACTATTCCTAAAACTCCTAAATATAGCAGTGAATCCATTTTTTCCCAAAGATTTTTCACCCCACTCTACCAAACAGATCTATGTGATGCAACTGTTAATGGGATCAAAAATATCAGTCAAATCTTTAATCATTATTTATCATCTCTCATGTCAGGCAAGCGTGTTCTTATCGATGGTGCTCAAAGAGCATGTCTATCTCTACCTTGGTGCCAAGGCCGTGGGCATTATCTCTGTTCCTGTTTCCTTCAGATAAGTGGGAAAAGCCCATTCAGGTGAGAAATCAATGCTCTTACTGATTTAACATCTTTTTTTTTTAATCACACACACACACACACACACACACACACACACACACACACACACACACACACACACACACACACACAGCTCGAATGGTGTTTCTTCAGATGAAAACAGAACACAGGAGCAGTATGCTCAACACTGCACATCTAATAGGAACTGAATGGCAGGTTATGCCCTTCAAGTTAAGTTTGGTCTTCTTTACTTCTCCCTTAATAATGTGCTGCCTTAGAATATGTTATTAATAAAGCATTCTATATAAATCAGTTGGGATCAATTGGGATCAGTCCCAGGTATGTTCATTTATACACTCAGTACATGATTTGGGGCTCCTTTACCACAAACTAGCACATCAATGCACTGTAGCATGGAGGTATTCAGATGTTACTGTGGCCCAGGTTGCTTTGAAACTGGCCTTCAGGTCATCTGTATTAAGTTGGTGTTTGTCAAATGACCACACCCCATACATTTTCTGTCAGAATCAGGCCCAGATCATTAGCTGGCCAATCAAGTTCAGTAATATGATGGTCAACAAACTAATCAGGAGAGGTTTTGCCACTGTCAACAGGTCCTGCTGGAAAAAGAAAATCAGCTTCTCCATAAAGCTTATCAGCAGATAGAAGCGTGATTCTGGACTTGATTAAACATTTTACACTGGACTTCGGACACAATAGTTTTTGTGCCTCTCCACGATTCCTCCAGGCTCTAGGACCTTAGTTTCCAAATGAAATGCAAAATGTATTAAAAATGTATTTGTTCAAATTTAATCTGAAAGGAGGACTCTGGAGCAGTGAGCAACAGCCCAGTTCTTTTCTCTTTAGCCCAGGTAAAACAACCACAATTATCTGTGGTTCAGGAATAGTTTGCAATTAGGAATGTGGCATACATCTATTTTAATTAGGAACTGTCAGCTAAATCAAAATTCCAAGCTCTAGAAATATTTATCTTGCTTTGCAAACCTCAAAACCTGTCAGAACCCTCATGAGCTCTGTAACCTAAAGATCTGAAAGCAAAATGAATATGTAGCCAAAAGGTAAAGGTAAAGATAAGATCTAGATGACCAAGAAAACTACTGGAGTGAACTGCCAAGAACCTGAATGAAGTTGTGCCAAGAGGGAGATGCACTAGGGTTAGGGTTCACTAAGCAGCATTGCTTGCCAAACATCTTCATGGAAGAGTCCTAAGAAGGAAACATGTGACCTTTACACGCTCAGTGTTAGAAGTATACTGCAGAACATCGACAGAAACTAATCTCAAGGAATGTTTTGGAAGTGCTGTGGATTAATGAAGTTAACACAGAATACTTTGGCCACCACCATCAAAGGTGATAGAAAAGTGAAGCATTGGGGACACATAACTTTAATTTAACTCAATGTTTGGCTATTTACTACGATCTGTAAATACAATTGTAGTGATTAGTATAGGAAAACAGTGCTACCATTAAATTCCCAAGAGTTTAAAAGTCTTTGAAAACTTAACTAAATAATCAAAATACAATAAAAACTTTAAACCCCACAAGAGTCCCATAGAAATTCAGTATCAAAATATTATGAATGCTATTAAAATTTCTACTCTCAGCACACCAGTAGTGTATGCATTGGTGGGCTTTAGGGTTGCTGGGGAATTGAATGCAGGCTGTGTACTCCAGGGCTTTGTACACCTCCAAAAGACGAATGGAAATGGCAGTACTGTGTTTAGCAGAGCACTCTGGCCTCGTAATTCAAAAGTAGGTTAACAACAACTGCTGTAACTCAGCGGAGCAGTAGCATGGACCTACTCCGGAGGGAACTTACAAGCTGGAAAAGGAGCTACAGATTTTTCACTGAACTACATAACAGGCCAGGCATATGTCAGTATCTGTTTGTGTTTATTAGTTAGGTTCAGACACTCACAGCACCCAGAATGAACTCTGATACAGTGCGTGTTCAGATATAATACAAACATTTCAAATTTACGAGTGTATATGAAATAGTGTGAAACACACATTTCCAGCAGCACATGACATGCACACGAGTGTTTATTATAATGCCTACAATTATATAATGTCTATAATGCCTCTTCTCTCTGACAGAGTAATAAAAGGAAACACTGTACACAGTCAGCAGAGACAGTTATACAGTATGCTGGAACAGAGGATGGCAAACACATAGAACATCTACATTGATATTTTAACCTTTAAAACATTGTTCACTGTTCAATCTTTACAACTAATATTACTAATATTACTTCTGGTCCTTCTAATGCATTGCTCAAAGAATCTCATGGCATCTTTATTTTTAAGTGTGTAAACCAAACTATTGGTCTAGATATGGACCATCACAGTTATACACAACGCTCCAGTTCCATGCACATTAGATATCCTATAAAATATTATTGGCAATAATAACAAGAATGCGGTTACATAATGATGCTGACAAACTATAGCAAACAACTTATTAATATCAGATATACAGTACGAGCCAATATTTTCCCATGCTTGACAAGAACCAAATGAAACAATGTCTAATAACTAACAATATAATATTTTACCACGTTTTGATGTTTGGTAGACATGGAGTGGTTCACCCACCTAAGTGCTGGCACTGAAATCAGGAGACCATTGGTGTGATCCCCAGGGATGCAAACTTTATCTCTTAAGTAGGGTAGCATGGTCCTCCATCTCCTCCATCACTCAGCTTAAGGCCAGCCAGTGTGAGCATCTGTTAGGTGAACAGAACTGGCATCGTTGTGGCAGCGTTCTCCTCCAAACATACTGTGGCAGCAGTTCATAGCAGCAGTTTGGTCAACCTAGTCTTCCTAGTCTTCACCCTCCCAGCACTGAGAGCACATGTGTTTGGTGACTAAGTTACTGGTACACCTGAACTTTCACCTTCCTTGTGCTGGCTGGCATGAAAGAAACATTTTTGGTTCCATAAAGAACCATTTTTGTAAAAGGGATGTGAGTGTCAATAACATTTAATATGATTAAATAACATTTAATTCATGACATTTCACTTCATTTATGGGGCATTCTTTGATGACTAAAGCCCAATCCCTGATCCACAAATTTTATTGGATGTTGGAAAGCTGAGTTGATTCAGGCAGACATGGCTGTGTGTTTCCTCATTCTTTTTTGCAGTTTCTTCATGTTTCTCTCTGCTTCCAGCTGCTCTATGCCTGTGTGGCAAAGCTGTTGCCAGTTGGAATGTTCAATGGCAGTTTCTTCCAGTCAAGAAGATCAATTTGACATCTCCTTAGAGATGTTGTTATCTGGTCTTTGTATAGCTTTTTCTGACTTCCTGCGGACTGTTGGCCCAGATGAAGCTGTCCATACAGGACTTGTCATGGGAGTCACGCTTGAGGATTTCTAATAACATGCCCAGCGCAGTGCAACTGATGTTTGGTGATTATGGCCTCCATACTCTTGCAACTGGTCCTAGCAAGCACTTCAGAATGGGGAACATAAACATACCATGTAATCCCAAATTTTTGATGCAAGCAGCTTATATGAAAGTGCTCCAGTGACCTCAGATGGTGACTATATCTGATGCAGGCTTTAAATTGTTGTTACATTACAACCTGTATGAAGACTAAAGAGATCTCAGCCAGGGACAAGTTGTTGAGAAGTACAAGTCAACCTGCCAAGAGAGGGCCACCCACCAAAATTCTTGGACTGGGCAAGGAGGGCATTAATCAGAACGGCTCCACAGAGACCTAAGGTAACCCTGAAGGAGCTGGAGAGTCTGCCACAATACCAATCTCATCACCCCAACAACACCATCACATGGTGGTGGCAGGGACTGGTAAACTGGTCAGATTCAAGGGGAAATACAGGGATATCCTAAATACGCTAAATACAGAGATATTCTTGAGCAAAACGTGTTTCTGTCTGTGAGTGGTTTGAGCTTGGGACAGATGTTTACCTTCAAACAGGACAATGACCCAAAGCAATCTGCTAATGCAACATTTGAGTGCTTTAAGGGGAAATGTGTAAATGTATTGGAATGGCCAGACCTTAATCCAATTGATAATTGACTTGAAGATTTATGTTCACCAGCAGAAACCATCTAACTTGAAGTACCTGAAGCTGTTTTGTCTTGCGGAATGGCCAAAAATCCCGGTAATGGCAAACTCATAGTGACTTATTCAAAGTGACTTGCAGCTGTAATTGTCATAAAAGGGGGCTCTATAAAGTACTGATTTTAAGGGGGTGAACACACTGAGATTTTCTGTTATTTTGTCCTATTTGTTCTTTGCTTCACAATAAAAAATATTATGTTCATAGTTATCGAAATCTACTGTAAATGAAATGATGCAAACCCTCAAAAAAAAATTTAATTCCAGTTTGTGAGGTAGCAAAATACAAAAAAAATGTACTGTATCTCAATAGTCCTTTATTCTTGAATTATTTGTTCTTGCAAGGTAATATAGAATGTTCTTCCCAAGAATAAAAGACCATTCTTAGCATTTGTGGTATTGAGAAACACCCTTTGCTGTGCAACTTCGGCAGAGGAAGACGACACTTGGCAAGAACACAAGGACAATATAATTCATACCATGATTTTGTTCCAACTGCCTGGGCAGCTGCGTGTGACTGCCTGAGCCACAGACAAAGGATAAACCAGGAGTGGAATTTCACTCTTTTGACCTAGATTACCCATCTCTAGAAGGATAGTTTTGCTTAATTTTCAGATTAATGTGAGAATTATTGGAGGTAATGGGGAGAAAGGAAGGCCTTCATTACCATGCAAACTGAGCTTGTAGGGCCGTCCAGGTCTGGAAATACACACAGAAAAAAGCACAGGCACCTAGCACCTTCTGGCAGGACAAACTAACCAATAATCTGTTGCTGTATAATCTAGTCTGATTTGTAGACAAATGGTGGTGAACTAATGGGGTCATGTTAATTAAAAAATTTAATCTGAAGAAAAATTTTAATCACGCAGAGTCTTTTAATCACACAAAGAGTTCTTTGAGTGTTCAATTTTCTTTACTGAAGAACCCTAGTTTTTAGGTGTATATTTGACAAAAGATTATAAATATCAAGCCATGTTTGTCTTTTAACATGTATGCTGTTTTCTAGCCTTCATTAAATACATATTTGAAAAAAAACTATCTTTGGATGTAAAAAAGGATTTTATTCCAAGCCATTTTGGACCATATCAATTGAACCATTCATCATGATAGTTTTACACAATGTAAAGATCATCTATACATCAGATACATTTCCCTACTCTGTCATTTTCAGCACAGACATTGTCATGTTTTGTTATATAGAGCAGTGAGGAGTGTGCACCATGTTTAAAGCCATGCTAGCCATGTTTTCTTAAATCTGTCATTCTCCTTATAGTCCACTAAATATTAATATAAAATAATGTGCATATCTAAATGACAAGAAGGATAGATAACAGTTACACTAGTACATATTTTTATTAAAGTTTATTTGAGGCACAAATCACATACCAGCCATAATACAGCTCAATGACCAGGTTTTACTCATGTCCGAATAGCTTTCTTTCCACAATATTGACCAGACAGCTGTGAACAAATCCCTGTCCTGTGACTGGTCCCCATCTGTATCCCAAGGAATTTTAGGTAATAGGCTGCTAACATTACTTCAGTGATGTCCATGTTTACGACTCCATACTATTTATGACTTTCATTGTCATTCCACTGCAACTTTGGTAAACTTATGAGTGTTTGAGGACTGTTAAAATGCACCATTTATCAATATTGTTGGTGCCCTCAGGACAATCGATCACAACTTGGCAAAGTCAGGCTTGTGCCACGAAACTAATAACTCTACTACTGGACCAAGATTGCAAAGCTGACTGTGTTGAGATGTTTAAGGTGTTTTTGTTTGAGCAGACAACTCAATGATTAGCCTTCATCTGGGCACTGAGCTTGTGGTGATTTTACCAGAACAGAAACACTGTAAGAAATGCACAAAAACATGTTTAATCAATGCATGAACATGTTACTAGGCAAGGGGCAGCTCCAACCTATCCTTCAATATAAAACTAAGTTCCAAGTGTAAAATTATGGAAGCAGAAAAGACAGGAAAAATACAACCCCTGCAGATACAATGTCAATGTCAACGAGACAGTATTTTTTAAATATATTTCCCACACTAATATATCCTACAATTTCACCTGTTTAACACCATGTCAACTTACTGCTATTAATGACGATGGCTAATCAGAGAATGCTACCTCTATATGTTTTGTTCCGCTAATAGTTTTAGAATATGGATACAGTCTGTATCTCAGCTTAATAAAATGATGTGCATATAACCTTTACAGCCCAAGATCCACACTTCACAGGCAGTTACATGCTAATTTCTAGGCTTTATATCTCAGAGTCAGATATGTTACACATATTATAACAAACCACAACTGGTCCTATCTAGCCATGACAATATCATTGTTGTGTGATGAACTATCAGTGAGTAATCCAGCTGAGAATACATGTGAAATTCACTAATTTCCAAATGAATAAAATCCCACTTTAAATGCCAAAGCTGCCTTCAAGGGCATGTTTATTGCTCTGCCCATGTGTACATACATACACCTGCATGCACACTCCAACAGATCAGCAAGAGGGCCTGGGTGATTGTCACTTTCCCATATATTGGGTTATAGAAGAAAATGTGAAGGAAGCAGCGGTGTAGATTTGATGTCAACATTAGTGGGGATGGGGGACACTAGTTGAGAAGGGGTTGATATTGGTGGGGATACATCAAATCATCCATTCTAGTTCTATGACCAGGAATCAAATAATTGGGGGGGACATATTGATTACTGCTGGATATTGGAGGGGATGTGACACTTCTGTCCATGCTAAAACTATGCTCTTGGAAGGAAGGGACTGTTTGCTCTTTCTTTGCTGATGTAAAACCTGTGTACAATTTTCAGAATAAAAGTCCTGAGAAGGGATAATACTAATACATACATTAATTAATTATTTTTATTTGGATTGATGACAAGTATTCTGAAGAACCTTTATAGATGTTGGTCAAACTAATCATATACAAACAGTTGGCTCAAAAACACTCTGGATGATCAATTTCTAACAGGATGTCTGATGTGTAAAGTGCTTTGTAGTCCTTATAAGTAAAAACACCACCAAAAATCTAAGTGCAAGTAAATATTATGATTGAAACATGGTCAAATATTTACATTTATTAAGTTTTAAATTAAGACTTTTGAGTAGACTAAAACACCTGAAAATAACAATATCTGGCACCTGATTTTGGAATAAACAGAAATTCTTGTTGGGTGGACTCTTGTGAACTCAAGTTCTATGTATTTAGAATTTAGAAATTATCTTTCTATTTATAATTAGAAAGAGTAATCAAAGAAATTGATTATTATGTGTAAATACAACAGAACAAACCTACAGAAATACTGCAGGGTCAGCATTTCCCCCCTGTTAAGTAGTTTAAAACCTTTTCAAAAATCAGCCAGATTCACATTGTCAAATATGAATATGCACAATATATACACACACTAAATTATAAGTATTCTCAAAAATCCATATTGTATTGCTGCATTGCATTCAGTGATAAAAGATGGTAGATGACAACGATGATGGATTATCAACACTTTGACCTACAGTATACCCAACTGACTGTCCAGATGTAGAAGTGCGGATTGTCCAGTGTTGAATAGAATAAAGTGGTGCATAGAAATAATTCACCTTATGAGATATGTGTTCTTCTGTGATTGAGATGTGAGGATACTATTCCTTCTAAAATCTGGAGGAAATACACATGTGCTTAGCATAAAGTAATAGAAGAGTGCTAATAATTTGAGCCTTGCAATCCAATTAAGCACGTTCTCTAATTATGTGCAATTACATTTTAATGAGTGTTTCTGTTGGTGGTGAGTATATTGTATGTGTTGCTGTCTCTGCCTGGCAGAATAGCCATCACCTCAGAGTGTCCGTAGATTCGGACCTTCGCACAAGTGCTCATAAAGGCCATGAAAGACATTCATCATTGCTAAAGTAATGAATGTGAACTTATTAGACCGTCTGTGATGCAAAGTGTGTGACTTTCTAATTTTGCTCTGTGCAGCTCTCTGGCATTTCAATAACTGCAGTGCCAGCGACCTTGCCCTTTCAGAGACGAAGACAAACCAAACCAATTTTCACTCCACTGTTTCTGAAAAGACGTCTGCTTGAGCGAATGTCATTAACAAGATCTTTTGGTTCCATTTCACTTCCTTGTTGCTTATGCATCAGGAAACAGCAGACTGGGTAAATGTATAAGGTGTTTCCCAGTATGCACACGGAAAAGGGCTGTTTTGCGATGTTGTATTTATTTTATTTTTAAAGGCATCCTGGAATAGAAAACTACCATATTTTCTGGACTATAAGCCACACTGGAATATAAGCCGCACCCACAAAGTTTAAAAAAAAAAAAAAAAAAAAAAAAAACTTGGAAAATAACATATATAAGAAGAAAAAGCTGCACCTCATTATAAGCTGCATGGTTTAAAGCGTGGGAAAAAAGGTAGCGGCTTATAGTCCGGAAAATACGGTAATTATATTACAATCAAAATAATAATGAGAGCTTGGCTCAAAGCAGTGACAAACCATGAACCTTTGTCTCTTCCTTCAAAAGAGCTAAGCAAGGCCATAAAAGTGCTGTAAAATGGGCTAACTGCTATTTTTTTTTAACTGTTACAAACAGTCTTTTTTATAGCCCCAAAATTTACTTCACTGTAGAAAGATCAAGTCAAACCTGAAGAAATAATCAAATGTGATAAAACTGTGGCAGAATGTGATGTTGTTGATACCGGAGAGCAACTCACCAATGTAGGGGTATATATACAGTTTGCTATGGGAACCAGGCCTTGTGGCCACATATTTTTCTGTGACAGTGTAAAGTGAAAAAGGATTCACATTGGGACAAATCTAATGCGAGCCAACTGAATTGGATATACTCTCTAATGTCTGCTCTCTTGAAAACAAACTGGACAACCTCAGCTGATTAAAACTGGAGCAAAATAGATAATCACCAGCAAAAGACACATCACCAGCTGAGAAGACTTATGTCTGCCTTAAGAGGAACATAAGGTAAATTGGTCAATAAATACATGTATAAATATGTTCTTGTGACAACATTGTTTAAATATTACAGATAATATTAGTAGATTCAACAGCAATATTTGCAAATTTTCAATATAGTGGAAAATATAAAAATTGTTTGAATGGAAATAATAATAATAATAATAATAATAATAATAATAATAATAATAATAATATTCTTATTATTGTTTGAAATGTACACACTTTAGTTTAAATATGTAAAAATATAACCAGATACAGCATACATTTGAACAGCCTATTTGTTGTATTAACTACAGTTTATGTCTAAACAACCATGGCAAAAAGTCTGGAGCAGGTTGTGGGTGGTACAATTGTATGGGGATCAGTTGAGGCATGTGTCAGGGATTTGCAAGCACCAGGGAGTTGCTATGAATATGAGAGTCTGGCATCTTCCTGGAGATGTGAGATGCCTAGGTTTAACTACTATGTTTAGGATCTGTCATCATTAAGCCTTCTTGGCGAGATTAAAATAGCTATACCATGTTAAATCGAACAATTGTAAGCCTGGTTAGACTGTGATTGGTTAATGTATGATTGGTTGTTGTCAGTACTGCTAGTCTTACTTCAGAATGCTCTGCTTTGTCAGTCAGAGTAACTACCATATTTAGTTAGGAAATTCAGACCACTTATAATAGAGGAACCTAGGGATCAACCAGTGAGAGAGATATTGGTTTGTAAAGTGGCAAAATAATATTTCTATATGTAGTGGCAAACGGAGTTGACAACCCTACTCTTCCTGCTGCATTTTTGCTTACAACCACTAAGGGGCATAATTTGTGATGCCCTGGGACTGGTATGGTGTGTGTGTGCTTCTGTTTCCTCAGCATCCTGGTGCTGTTGTCTGCTATCACTATGCACCATGATGACTAATCGACTCCACTTCTGCCAGCACCCCAGGGCCATCTGGCATAACCTCCACCTCAAGCATAAGCATTTATGATGTAAAGCTAAGGTCAAGGTTATGTTTCAGGCTTAAGTGTCACCTGAAATGATCTTAAAGTGGCATTTTTTGCTGCTGTGACCTGAAGGTTGCACAAGAACATCTCTTAACAATGTGACAGCAATAAGTAAATTAGAGTTATTTAGCAGAACTAATATGGAGGACAGCTTTGTGCACAGCTTTTGATTCAGTAACATCATGTAAGGGCCTTTCAGAACTTATCTACAGGCATGAGTTCAGAAAAACACATAATACCAAAGAGCAATGAACTTTTAATAATGAAGAATATTCAGACATTGAAACTATAATATAAATGGGTAAATAGTTGACATAAATGAAACCTAAGTACCATAAAACCACTGTTAATGTTTTTTTACTACTATGTCGATGTGTGCAACCAAAGGGTGTATTTAAAAGGTAAAACTGCCTAAAGAAAACTGTAGGTAGGCTATTTTGATAAGTTACTTAGACCACAATATTAATTAGGATGTTTGAATAGCCTTAATCTCAATATGAGATAACCGAGGTGATAAGAAATCACAATTAATAACAGCATGCTCTGATTTTATAATGCAGCTGAGGAAAAAACACAGGAAACATTGAATATTGTGGGCCATTGCATGCGTAGTGCTGCTAAATAGCTTATATTCATAAGTAGCACAACTTGATAGAAAAACAGCTTATTCAGATAATGTTCCCATACCTGGGCTGGAATTTTGATGTGCCACATTAGTGTGCACATCATACACACACACACACACATACACACGTTTGTCTTTTTCCCTCCAATCCTTCCCCAAATCGGTTTTCAGTCACTGTAAGGAATGTGGATAGGCGAGTGATTAATGTCCTGTCCAGCAGCATTAGACCCTCAGCCATCAGAGCTAGACCACTGAGCATCATCCATAACCTGCAGCCGAGCAGCACCAAAACGTACAGAACCATTACCATACACAACAGGAGGCAATGAAAGACAGAAAGACAGAAAGAAAGACAGAAAGAAAGAAAGAAAGAAAATGATTGTGAGGAATGTGAAGGAAAAGGAGAAAATTAGAGAGCAAGGAGTCCTAAAAGAAAAGTGAATAGGTGATATGAGAGAGAGAGAGAGAGAGAGAGAGAGAGGGAGAGAGCTGCAAGAGAGGATGGGGAGATATCTAAGATGCCTTTGCCTGTGGTGTGTCTCTTCTTGTCTGGCTTCTCTCCATCTGTCTGCGAGCCAGTGTAACAGTCATTCTCCCCAACGAACAAGTGACTCATCATTCCATCTGTGACTGAAACACCTTCACACTAGATGCTTCATCACTTACTAATCCAATCACCCTCATTAAAAAAATCACACACACACACACACACACACACACACACACACACACACACGTACATATTGTTACTGTCACCCAAAAACATCTAAAAATAAATAAATAAATAAATAAGTAAATAAAAACTTCACATTTCTCAGATTCACATATAATATTGTTCATGACTATTGCTATTTTCACTAGCAGTAACTGTCTTAATGTTTTGCTTTACTTTCTACAAAATGAAGCTGGAGAAATTGCATAAAGTCAAACTGACCTTCCCAAAATTACAAATTCACACGAATGCTCCAGTATTACTGCCACTGCAGTACATTAGATTTCAAGCTCTACATTTTTGTGGGCAATAGTTTTTGTTGTTATGAGCAATATAAAAGTAACTAAAGAAAAACTATAACAATCTGTTAAAATACAATAACTGTTAAAAATAAAATTCAGTATATGTCCACAGTTCTTCACAGTAACTAATAATAAAGGAAACAAAATAAAAAAATAACAAGAATGATGGTAAGTAGTAGACTCACAAGAAGACTTTTAATGCAAGAGATAAATAAAAAGGCAAAAAACCACATGGAGCAAATTTATCACATTTAACCAAATCCATGGTATTGTATCCACACCAGTAAACTGGTAGTGAGAATATTGTTCCTTCACTGCTTCATGCCCCACATTTTACTTGCTGGTCCAGAGAATTAAATTGGTGACCTTCTGGTCAATAGCCCAGTTCTCTGAGCTTTAAACCACATATGCCCATTTTCCCCCCATGTTTTACCATTTTTGCACACTGGAGACATATTGTGAAGGCAGTAACACTGTAAAAATAACTCAGAATTACTAAAAATCACCAGCAAAACCAATCAGAGCCTCTATTTCAGCTGGGGGTGGGACAACAGAGAATCATCCAAATAACTTCTCGTGTATTTTTTGTATGCTTGTTTGTTTGTTTTAAATGAAAAATGGTTTATATAGAACAAGAAATTGTTCTTCTATGGCATCACTGTAATGACCCCTTATTTTTAAGAGTGTGCTGAGCTCAGTTTTGACTCACAGGACCGTTCACTGTGACTTCAAATGATATGAAGTTTTTGTTTAGAATTTAAATCAATATTTTTTGAAAAAGACAAACAATCCATAAGCAATGGAAAGTAAACAGATTGTGTTCATATAGTTAATATAGTAGTAGTTATATTTAATATAGTAATCCTTTGGATTGGTACATTTTTACATTGTTAACTCCCCTTCATCTGGTTTTAGTAAATCAATGATTAATGGTGTTGTAAGCTGGTGATGGAATTGGACATATGTATGTGCTGGCTGGGTCAGTCCAATAAAAATCTAGAACCATGCTCTGTCCTTCAGACTGGTTCACAAGCCCTCATTGATGCACCTTCAGTAAATATTTAGGTGTTTTTCCAGTTATTTTATCCTAAAGCTACATTATCCTGTGTCGTCGTCTTCTTTCAGCTGCTCCCTTTAGGGTCACCACAGCGGCTCATCTGCCTCCATCTTGCCCTATCCCCTGCCCCTGTTACTCCAACCATCTCCATGTCCACATTCACTACATCCATAAACCTTCTCTGAGGTCTTCCTCTTCTTCTTCTGCCTGGCAGCTCCATCTCCAACATTCTTTGTCCAATATATCCCCTATTCATCCTCAACACATGTCCAAACCATCTCAACCTGGAATCTTTGGCTTTATCTCCAAACTGTTCTTTTGGTTCCACCTTCACTGTCCCTCTGTTCTGCTCATTTCTAATCCTGTTCATCCTTGTCACTCCCAAAGAAAATCTCAACATCTTCATCTCCACCACCTCCAGCTCAGCCTACTGTCTTTTAGACAGAGCCACAGTCTCCAAACCATACATCATAGCAGGTCTCACTACTGTCTTTCACTCTTGCTGCTATCCTTGTGTCACACATCAGCCCTGACACCCATCTCCACCCACTCCATCCTGCTTGCACCCTTTTATTCACCTCTTTTCTGTACCGTCCATTGCTTTGGATGGTTGACCCAAGATATTTTACGTCATCCACCTTTATGACCTCTACTCCTTGCATCTTCACCTTTCCACCTGCCTCCCTCTCATTCACACATGTATTCTGTCTTGTCTCTACTGACCTTCATTCCTCTCCTCTCCAGGTTCTCTTCCACCTGTTCTCTACTCTCACCACAGATTATAATATCATCTGCAAACATCATGGCCCATGGTGCCTCCTGTCTGACCTCATCTGTCAACCTGTCCATCACCATTGCAAACAAGAAGGGGCTCAAATCTGATCCCTGATGTAACCCTACCTTCACCTTTGTCACTCCAACTATCCTCATACATGTCCTGCACCACCCTCACATACCTTTCAGCCACTCCTGACTTCCTCATACAGTACTACAGTTCCTCCCTTGGCACTCAATAACATTCCTGCTCTATATCCACAAAGACACAATGTAGCTCCTTCTGACCTTCTCTGTACTTTTCTATCAACACTCTCAACGCAAAAATTGCATCTGTGGTCCTCTTTCTGGGCATGAAACCAAATTGCTGCTCACTGATCTGAACCTCTCGCCTTAGCCTTGCTTCAACAACTCTTTCCCATACCTTCATGGTGTGGCTCATCAACTTTATACCCCTGTAGTTACTGGAGCTCTGCACATCACCCTTGTTCTTAAATATGGGGACCAGTACACTGCTTCTCCACTCATCAGACATCCTTTCAAGCTCTCTCTCTCTGTTCGGCCATCTCCCTTTCACTCCTTCTTTAGCCTCTCATACAACTCATCATAGGCCCGAGCCTTTGCCACCAAACTTTTCGCTATGCAACTAGCCTCACAGTACTCCTGCCTACTTCCTTTATCTCTCTGCTTATCCCACTTTTTCTTAGCTGCCTTCTTCTTCTGAATGCTCTCCTGGACTTCCTCATTCCTCCACCAACTTTCCTTGTCTTCTTTCCTCTGACCAGACGAAACAACCAACACATTCTTGCCAATTTCTCTCACCACCTTAGCTGTACTTTCCCAGTCCTCAGGTAGCTCCTCACTGCCCCCAAGGGCCTGTTGCATCTTTTCCCTGAACTGCCCCCCTGAACCATCCTCCTCCTTCAGTTTCCACCATCTAATCGTTGGCTCCGTCTTCACTCTCTTCCTCTTCTTTGTTTCTAATCTCATTTTATAGACAACCACCCTATACTGCCTTACTACACTTTCCCCTGGCACCATTTTACAATCTACAATCTCTTTTAGGTGGCATCTCCTGTTAAGGATATAATCCACCTGTGTGCACCTCATCATTCCACTCTTGTATGTCACCCTGTGCTCTTCCCTCTTTTGAAAATATGTGTTCACCACAGCCATTTCCATTCTCTTTGCAAAATCTACAACCATCTAACCTTCTGCATTTCTGTCTTTCACACCAGCACCTCTTAATCCACTCTGTTTCCATTGAAGTCTGCACCAATCACCAATCTCTCCTCTCTAGGGACACCTTCTACCACTTCATCCATCATACTCCAAAATGTTTCTTTCTCCTCTAACTGACAACCAACCTGTGGTGTATGTGAACTGAAAACATTCAAAATGATACCATCAACTTCCAACTCATGATCCTGTCTGACACTCCAGAACACTTTTCACAAGCTGTTTCTTTAGAATTATCCCTACTCCATTTCTCTTCCTATCTACACCATGACAGAACAGTTTGAATTCACCTCCAATGTTCCTGGCCTTGCTTCCTTTCCATCTGGTCTCCTGAACACATAGAGTATCTACCTTCCTTCTCTCCATCATGTCTTCAATCCCTCTGACTTTACCAGCCATTGTCCCTACATTTAGAGTCCCTACTCTAACCTCCACACTCCTGCCTTTCCTTCTCTCTCGCTTCCCCCTCTCCTCCTTGATGGTCTTTGACCTACAGTAGCCCATTTTCCACCAGCACCCTGCTGGTCAATAGCACCGGAGGGGGTTGTTGTTAACCTGATTGGTATGGCAGTCATATTTGTGATCCGCATAATGGTTTTGGCACAAGTTTTACACCGGATGCCCTTCCTGACACTACCCTCACCATTTACCCGGGCTTGTGGCCGGCACCAGAAGTACGCAAAGTACACCCCTAATGGCTGGTTTCTACATTACCCTGTGTAATACAATTAAATATGGATAACTAATTGACACCTCAAGGTTTACTGGCATTGCTCCCAAGAACCTAGTTTGCTCATTTTATCTTTGTTTGAATATAAATCTGACTGTTTATAGTTGTCTTAAAGCTGTTTCAGTGCAATACTTTAGTAAATTTATAAGGAGAGGCTTCAGGGTAATAGGCCAAATCAGTTCAAAAAGCCAAAACAGTACAATCAAAAAACAAGTGAACCACAACCGAAAAATGGAAAGCAAATAATATAAACAACATAAAATAACTCAGAAACACAGCAAGTTCAAACATGGAATAAACACTTTGCACACTGTCTACAAAGTGAATACTGAAAACTGCAAAACATTACAGACTGTTTAGTATTTATGACAAAACTGTGATTGAAAACAAGTGTGAACATTTAGTGAACTGAGGTGTCTTGTGATTGGAAGACTAACATAAGTGTCATTAGGTCTCCCATGGAATCCTAAGAGTTGGACTCCAAACTCACAAGCTCAAAGTATTGATACTGTTCATGACATTTAGTGCACCACCACTCTTAAAAAAAAACCTTCCTGAAGGTCTTTTGCCATCAAACACTCGTTTTAATTAGGTTCTAGCAATCTTGAGTCATTCTGTAAGATTTTTTTTTTTACCTTTCAGACCTCAACTTACTGGCCAACATTATTCTTAACTGTCATTACTTAATTATGTTACAAATTTAGGAGACTAATCTGAAAATGCTTTTATGTCTTCTTGTAGTCTTCTCCTGCTTTATGTGCATGGTGCTCATGCACATAAGTATTGTTCATTGTGATTTTCTACCATTTTGTCAATTGTCTTTCTGTGTTTTATGCCTTGGTGGACCAGCCATCCATCTGTCAGCATTTCTGATGGCTATGGCTTCGGCCTGATGACTAACGGACTCCCTGAATGAGCTCCATTAATCTATCTGTGGGAGCATATGGGCATCATTAGTGTTCTCTTCACGCATGTCCTTGACTGGCATCTTCCCTCTGCAATGGGGCAATGATGTCAGTGATCTCCCCCACCTTCATACACACACACATAGACACACACACACATTATGTTGTATGGGAGAGTGGAGTAAGATGAGTTTTTTTTACTTAAATTGAGCCATTTCCAAGAGAATATGAGACAGTGGACAAACATACCCACACAACATCACCATTTCAGGATATGTGGTATCAGTTGAAAACCTAGCAGTATGCCTGGTTCCAATTTTTTTCAGCTCAACTTCTCCCATGTTAGGGTAAGTTGATCCAGGTGATAGGGTAAGTTGAGCCATCCGAGAAACTAGTTTGTAACTATATATTTACCGGTCTAATTCTACATTTTAATAATTTATTATTAAATACCCCCAGAGTGATGTGTTGATTCAAAGTAGTGAAAATGGCATAGTAGTGTGTGTGGTGCAAGTGCTTTCAAACATGTCAGTGTCACTACTATGTTGAGGGTGGATCTCATCTCATCATTAATGAAGTTCTAATTCATAGTAAATAAAACTATGTATCATTAGATGGTCTACAGTCTCTGTCTCTACCTCAGGAAATTGAAAATTCTTGTAAAGTGGCAAGTGTTCACATTCCTTAACAAAAGTCATGTTTTTCCTCAAGCAGAATCTGAACGTCCAGTGGAATATAATGAGCTGGAATAGGAAGCTTTTTTCAGCCTTATGCACGTCTACAGGTGGGCATCACTCCTTCAATGATAGAGAATCATCCTCCCTTGCTGAGATGCTAACCTTGGCATGGGTTAAAGAAAAAGAACAATTGGTCAAACCAGACCTCATTATGTGATTACTTCCAAGGAAAGTTTCTTTCTGCTTACACTGCCCAATACTTACACTGTCCACTAATACAACCCACAGGGCCCAAGATTCAGAGTTTACATTATTCTGGCCTCTAGTGTTGGCACATCAGTGGTGCCAGTCAGCCCGTACAGTTCCAGTTCCCAAACTAGCCACTGACAGAAGCTCAGAGGTTCCTATAATTCAGGATTTCCATTAATCTGGCAACCATCTTTGGTGTGTCAGTGCGGTTAGGCAGTCATTCCTGGCAGTTAAGGTGCACAGGGGTCAAACTGGCCACTAATACCAGCTCAGAGGTGGCCGTTATTCTGGTTACAACCTTCAGAATGTCCATGCAGTTAGGCAGTCAGTCCTGGCAGTTCCAGTTCAAAGAGGTTATACTGGTCACTCATATCAACTCAAGCCTCTCTGTTATTCTGGCTATTACCTTAGGTACATTAATGCTGTTAGGCAATCAATGTCTACAGTTCACAAACTAGCCACTCATAGCAACTCATGGATTTCTATTATTTTGGATTTCCATTATTCTGGCCACTAGCTTAAGTACATCAGTGCTATTAGGCAGTTAGTGCCAGCAGATGCGAGGTTAGTTATCCACTGATATCAGCCTGGTAAACTGGAATTTCCATTATTTTGGTTACTAACTTCAGCACATCTGTCCTATTAGATGATCTTGGCCGTTCTGGTTCACTGGGCACCAATAACAGGTTGGGGGTTGTTATTCTGTGTATTATCTTTGATACATTAGTGCTGTTAGGCAGTCACTTTCTACATTTCTGGTCAATCTGGTCACTGATAGTAATTTAGCTGGTTACATTATTCAGGGAGTCGATTATTATGGCTACTGCTTTTGGTACAACAGTGCTGTTATGCAGTCAGTCCCAGCAGTTCTGGTTCACAGGGGTCAAACTGGCCACTGATAGCAGGCCTCCTCTCAGTCATAAGCCTTTGATCTCCTGTTCCCCATCAGTTCCTGGGCCGTTATTTGGCTCCACGTGGAGGATTTCTTTGTTGTTTGTTTGTGTGTGTGTGTGTGTGTGTGTGTGTGTGTGTGTGTCCACCCACTCTCTCCAGATTAACTGCAGGTATGTCCCCAGGCTGAGTCCCGCTGACTACTTTCATCATGCCGCAAATCAGAACACTGCAGTGTGCTACTTTATACCATCAATTAGAGAACCAGTGAAGAGAGAGAGAGAGAGAGAGAAAGAGAGAGAGAGAGAGAGAGAGAGAGAGAGAGAGAGATCGATCACCTTCTCTATATCTCTATCTCCCTCTCAAAGAGTTGAAGAACAAGTGCTGGAAAAGGGTCTCATAATGAGCAATGAAGATTTGAAGTTTGCTGCTTCTTTTATCTTCATCTCTCTCTCTCTCTCTCTCTCTCTCTCTCTCTCTCTGTCTCTCTCAGTGCACAGGCTGTGGTGGCTGCAGTGTGAACCTAATAAGCAATTACAGCAGCAGAACTGTGCCACTCTGAACACTCGGCTTCAGTAAGTCAGACCTCCATGTGTAACTTATTGTGTCCCTCAGCTTCCCTCACTTTCCGTATTCACCAATCTCTAACCACTCCACACACTCTCAATAATGGTGGGATTATTTGGAGCAATGCTATAAAAGAATAACAAGGTGTTGTTTCCTAAAGAAACATTTAATGAGTTTTACTCTCAAGAACCCTTTTGGAAAGTTACACACAAACAGTTACACAAAGTTATTATACCATATATATATATATATATATATATATATATATATATATATATATATATATATATATATATATATATATATATGCAGAATAGGAGGCATTCTTAAAGAAAACTAACAGATACTTATTTCATGCAATAAAATGAAAATGAATTATTTAAAAAAATCATACAATGTGATGTTCCGTCTCTAGGAAAAACAATTACAGACCTCTCCATACTTTGTGGAGGGAAAAGGTGGGAAAACTTCCCAAACAAAATTGGCAGTGTACCAAATATATCAAATACTTATATTCCTCACTGATCTTGTTCACCTTTTGTCTCAGTTGTTTTCCCATGTGCTCCTAGCACACACTCTGTGTTTGATTTGGTCTTGTCTCCTCCCTTGCTCCACCCATTCCCATCTGTGTCTCATTTGTAACCCTGCCCCTTTCCAGGTGTGTTCTATTTAAGACCCTTTGTCTCACCATGTCTTTGTCAGTCCTTATGTTTCTGTCACAGTTTGTTTCTGTTTTGCTTTGTTTCCCAACTTTGTGTATAAATTGTCAGTTTTTTGGTTTGTTTCCATGCTGGTTGGTTTTCTGTCTTTAGTTTCTGTCAGTCAGTATTGATCAGCATGTTCCATTTGTTTTGTACTTTTACCTCCACTCCCTAGTCTTCTGTTTCATCCACCTGATCCTGACATTAGGAATGACCTACATAACTATGGAGGTAGCGGGGTTTCACAGTTTTTTTGGGAGCAGCCTGGCTCTTTGGAGTAGGCCGTTTGGTGACAGGTCGCAGAGGCAGGACGCAGCTGAACCCAGAGGTCAGACAAAGTGCCAAATGTGGTATGCTCGGGATGCCCCCTCACCTGAGGACTACTTCTCTAGCTGTGGGGAAAATTGAGACCCTCCTGGTCCTGTTCCCGTTGAGGTGGCAGAGTCCACCGCCAATGACAGTCATTGGGCGGAGTCTTGCAGGCGGAGTCTTGCAGTCCAGTTCCTGCCTGGAAAGCAGACTCTACCGTCCAGGACCTTGTCACTCATGATCCTGTGGTCTCTAAGGTGGCTGCATCTACAATGTACATGTCTGCGCCTCAGCCTGAGGCATCATGCGGTCAGCACAGAGACTAAATCAAACTGCAGCTGCCTCTAGAACGGGGCTCAGTCTGGCTCCATGGACCATTGGGACTTTTGCCAGATCTGAGCCCATACCATGTGTTCCTGTTTTGTTTCCTGTGTCTATTCCTGTCCCTGTTCCCATGTCTGGGTTTGTCACTCCTGTCCCTGTCCATGTATTTCTCCCAGTGCCCAGTCCTGTCTTATCCCAAATCCAGTCCCTTGTCTGCTTCTCCCGTCATGTCTCCTGTTCCCCAAGTGCAGTCTCCTGTTCCATCTTGTATGTCAAGTGTTTCCAAGTCTCCTGTCTTGTCCCCTGCTCAGGCCATGGTCATGTCTCCCAATCCCCAGGTCCAGTCTCCATTTTTCTCTTTTGTATTTCTAGTCATGTCACCATTGTCTCCTCTGTTCCAGTCCAGTATTTCTCCTGTCAGTGTCTAGTCCTGTCTGTCCTATCTGGTTTTGGCTCCCTCTCCTTCTTCGGCTCTGGTGAGTGATGGTTGGGTGTCTTTGTCAGTACTTTTTGTTTGTTTTGCTTTGTTTTCCAACTTTGTCAGTTTTTTGGTTTGTTTTCTGACTTGTTTAGTTTCTGTCAGTCAGTATTTATCAGCATGTTCCATTTGTTTTGTTCTTTGTGTTTTCATTAAATCCTAAACCCCAGCGTTTACCTCCATTTCCTTGTCATTTGTTCCCTCCACCCGATCCTGACAGCATCTAACAAAACATGTACATCATTGTGGCAAAAATATTTTTCAGCTTTTACTTGCATTTGAACAAGTGGCATGTCAAATTCATATCCTTTGCAAACTCAGTCTATGGAAAAATCCAAGGTTCTATACCGTTCCAAAGAGTCTATGCTTTTCTAAAGCATCCTAATTACCCTGATTCATTAGCAACAGTTGTTTTATTCAACTCAAAAGTTGGAAAAACAGCAGCTCTCTGCAGTTGGTTTCTGGACAATCATGGTCTGTTCTAGGTCCACTACTGTTCTCCCTTTACTTATTACCACTGGGTGATATCATCCAAAAGCATGACATTGACTTTCACTGCAATGCGGATGACACCCAACTCTACATATGAGCCAAACCTAATGAGGATCATTGCCTCAGCCGAATAACAAACTGTTATAGAGATTAAAAATTGGATGACACAATTTCCTTTTACTAAACTCTGAAAAACCGATCTTATTAGGACCTAATAATAAACCCTTTAACCCGATCAACCTAATATTTTTTTTTTTTTTTTTTTTTTTTTTTTTTGATTACACCGAGCTCAACTGTAAAACCATGGTTATATTTGACTCCGACCTTGCATTCGACAGCCACATTAGTAACGTAGTAAAGACTGGATTCTAATATGCGTAAAACACACTCACGCAAGCATGCAGAGATACTGATGCATGCATTCATCACATCTAGACTAGATTACTGTAATGCCCTTCTAGCTGGTAGTTCAGGGAAATCCCTACAGAGACTCAGTACAAAACGCTGTTGCGAGGGTTCTGACCGGAACTCGGAAATTTGACCACATTAGTCCTGTTCTTTCATCCCTCCATTGGCTTCCCATTAAATTCAGAACTGACTACAAAATACTGCTACTAACATACAAGTCACTAAATGGCTTAGCTCCCCAGTACCTAAAAGACCTCTTAATACCTTACAACCCATCACACAGACTGTGTTCTCAGGACGCAGGCCTATTGACCGTCCCTAGAATAAAAAAGAACACAGTATGTTTATCTTCCCTCCCTCCATTTTATTTCATTTCATTTCTTTTCTACTTTCTATCCCAATGTATTGTGCCGTTGTTATGCTCCCCAGTGTCAACCAGAGGAGGATGGGTTCCTCTCTTGAGCCTTGGGTTCCTCTCAAGGTTTCTTCCTCCAAAACTGAGGGAGTTTTTCCTTGCCACTGTTTGCCCACTGAGGCTTGGACCCGGATCTTTGTAAAGCTGCTTTGTGACAACTTCCTGTTGTAAAAAGTGCTATATAAATAAAATCTGATGCTCTGATCTGAGCTCACTAAAAAAAAAAAAGAGAAGCCTTCAACTCTAAGAACACCATATTCACTGTCAAATATGGTGGTGGGAATCTAATGATTTGGGGGTGTTTCTCAGCCAATGGACTAGGGAACCTAATCATGGTAAACGGCACCATGCAAAAAGACCAGTACATCAAGATTCTCAACATCAGGCAGTCTGCAAGGAAACTTGGGCACAAGTGGACATTCCAGCATGACGATGACCCAAACCATACAGCAAATGTGGTGAAGAAATGGTTTAGGAGACAAAAAACATTAACATTTTGCAGTCACCCAGCCAGAGTCCTGACTTGAATCCAACTGAGAATCAGTAGAGGGAGATAAGATCGGGGTAAGGAGAGACTCTCCAACCAGAAAGAGTTGGAGCTATAGATAAATGGGCAAAAATATCAATGGAGACATGCAAAAAGCTGGCCAAAAAGCGTTTGATTGCTGTAATAGCCAATAAAGGCTTTTTTTTTATTGATAAGTATTCATAGCACTTCATTTTTTGCACGTTATCTTACAGCTTTATTCCATAATGGACTAAATTCTTTTTTCTCAAGAGTTGCCTTGAAGACAGATTCTATGCCATAGCCAGTTGCATTGCCAAACCTATCCCTCATTGAAAATGTGTGGTATACTGCTGGACACACTATCAACATTTGAAAAAAATCTGCAGGAATGAGCTGCATGGATAGATTATCAGAGAGCACTATTAAGAACCACTACAACTCCATTTGGAGACATCTGGCATGTTGCATGATATCCAACCTCATACTTAGAAACACTATGCTGTATGTGTAGTTCAATCAATATTGCTCATAGTCTAATTTTAATCATTTATTGTTCCTGGTAACCTTTATGTTCCTTCCCAATAGCAATGCAATCAGACACTTCTGGGTGCAACTATTTTTTCACCAATGAGTATCTGAAAACCCAACACACAACCGCTCACAAATCCAAAACTGTGATAACTAGTTCCTGTTCCATGACTTTTGTCATATCCAATGGAAGGTAAAGCTACCCTCTTATATACTTAATATGCATGTGGGTCCTCCTGTATTGAATGTGAATATGATTTCTTACAGAATTGTGTTTCTGACAGAGCTGTTTGTTGTGCTTATGTCCAAATGGTTGTGGACATCCCTGAATGCTACCTTAACACAGATGTGCAAATGCATGCAAGTACACACACACTTGTCTAATCCCTGTAGTGAAGTACTCCCAATGGAATAGGATTCCATTGGAGCCAATAAACGTGAAGCTATTGGCACCATGCCTAAAGCCAGCTATGGGCTAGACAGATATATAGATAACATTAAGCTGTCAAGGTGTAGAACTGTGTTCTCTAGACTGATGGTGTTTAATTCAATACTTTTGGGATATGTTAGGGAGTTGAGGATGAGGCGGGGTGTTAATCATCTAACATGTCCTTACCACTGCTTTTGTCATTCAATGCAATCAAACCTTTACAGCAATACTTCAACAAAAAGCAAGATTATTTATTTTTAATACCACAGACTTCAGAAGAAATAATGGACGAGCAGCATTCACAATATTATTTATATATATATATATATATGTGTGAGTGAGTGAGTGAGTGAGTGAGTGAGTGAGTGTGTGAGAGAGAGCGCTAGCAGTCTAAGGCACTACCACTATGACCCAAGGATCCCGGATCTTGCTGCTTGCCATTGAAATTTCAAAAATGGCACTCTCTCCCCACATCTCATACTCAATATGATGCTGGTCAGCACAGGCATCTCTCAGTTATTGCATCAGAACTGGGGATCTGGTGCTTTCCTCCAAGTTCAAACAGACATGGAAGACAGGCATCACAAGTATCAGAGGAAACGTGTGCTCATCTCCCCCTCCCATGTGTGTGCTAAGGTGAGAGCTGTGATTGGCTGGGCAGTATTAGGCATGTGCTGAACGCGAGCACTGTGATTGTCTCAGTCCATTGGTCGTCAGCATCATATATTAAAGGGATCAGCTGTCCCATTTCCACAATTACAGCTCCATCCCTCCATTCCTTCTGCTCCTGTCCTCTCCTTGACTCTTCCACCTTCTTCCAGAGTAGGAGATTAGCAGTAAGTAGGAGGAGTAGCAGCAAAATCTCTGGACACAGCCTAGACTTCGTAGCAGCCTCAACAGAACATGAGTTAAAAAGTAAATAACTGTATGATCAACTGTGTAACTGTATAAATACCTATTGTTTCGCAACATTACAGCATCAACTTTAGACGTCTACGAATTAATAAACAATGCAGGATCAGCATAGACGCGGTTGACAACACACACTGGAAGCACAACAGCTGGTGCTCTCTACCTGTGAGACAGGTTTATCACACAACCCACACACGGCCCTCTGTCTTCACCCAATATTTTCCTTTCCTGGGGAGAGAACAGAACTGTCTGTTCATGATCCACCTACTGCCCAAAGCCAGCAGCAGCTGGAGGAGGGCTTCAAGCCTAGCAGGAGATTTCCATTTTCACCTAATGCACGAAAAATGACTGAGCTTATTATGCTGCTCTAAACACCTGTGCCCAATTTCTGTCATCCTGCGTCTACGTTGGGAATATGCATATTTATGCTGGGGACATCATTTGCACAGGTAACATTGCATTCACTAAATTTCCATGTTGGATTTTCACACCACTGGCAGACAGACATCATTAAATGTTGGGTCGTCTTTTCTGCAGAGGGGGAAAGATCAAATATAGACAACCAGGTAGGATCAAAGAGAAGAATAAAGCGTGAAATTAGCCCTTTGAGACGGTGCAATTGAAGCTGTCAGCTAGCAACTACTGGTCACTTCTAAATTACATTGTCTGTTCATCAAAAAGGAAAGACACACCGGTCTATTAGAGCGGCACTCCAGACCAGACACTCAAACAAAGGCCATGTCAAAACAGTGCAAGCTGCCTGGTTATCACCTTCCAGTCCATCCGCACTTGAGTAACTGAAAGCCAGCCAAGAGGAGGATGGAGACAAATGGTTCCATTGTGACAAGGACATTATTATTTCTCATGGACCTTTTCCATATAACCTCATTTGAATCACACGATCAAGAAAGCTGCATTGAGCGAAAGGACTTTCATGTCCATTCTCTACGGCTGTTCAGAGAGAGATCTGCGTCAAGAAGACATTAATTAACCATTGCTCTCGGACCTCTGAACCCTTCATAAATTAAATGTCACAATTCACGCTGTGTAAAAAGCCGCATTGTGAACTGTGTATGTGCTTTAATTGCTCTCATCCTGCTGTCTTTATTATTCCCAAAGTTCAACCAACAGACTTTGCGTCTGATGTTGGAAATTTTAGATTCAACATCACTGTTTGCTACAGAATAACTTTCTTCACTGAGAAACCTACAGATCAGCCCTTGGAGTTATAGGGATGAGAGATACGGCTGGTAGTAAAGGGGGAAATGATTTTGGGTTTGTGAAGACTTTGTTATGAAAGGTAGAGATCAAAAGTGATTTCATAATTATTATAGTTATTTCATAGTTATGTCATAATTTCACTCGCAGAAAAAAAATAACTTACTTTGCTTTCTGGAAATATTGTGACTGGGTACACCAGGTGTGCCAATGAATAAACCGCAGTTTATATTACCTGGAAGATTTCCATGGGTGGCATTGCTTTGCCAAATACACACAAACTAACCTACTATGTACTTGAAGAAGAATTGAAAATACAGCATTGCCACAGCATGCTTTTCTCTGTTAGGGAGCTTCAAAAAAGGAATTTATGGACAGAATCTCATGCAAAAACAGTAAGAATTTCACATTCTGCTAAAGTTAGGGTAAGGGTTAATTTGTGGTTAAGTTTAGGTTATGGTTGAGGTTATGGTTAGGGTAAGATTTAAGTTTAGGTTTAGGTTGAGGTGCAGGTTCAGATAATACAATTTTACTGGTTGCTTTGTAGCATTCTGTGCTAGAATTTTGGTTTCTGTGTTTCTGGGTTGCATTTGTAAAATTTATACCTACACAAGGGAACATATTCTACAAATTCTGAAATGGTCTTTAACTCTTAATATACAAATTCTTCTTGAGACAAGGCAGCCATTTTCCTTGAATACTTGGAGTAGAGTAGAGGGATATAATATAGCAGTGTAACAGTGGTCCAGTGTTCATTTTCTTGAGCTGAAACTACTTCAGAGCAACTTTCCTCAGTTTGGCTTTGTTAAAGTTCCCAATGAAAATGAATGCATCCTCTGGGCACACAGTTTCCAGTTTGCTGATTTCCTGTTTCCCGAGTGCCAGATCTGTGTCAGCCTGTGGGTTCATATACATAGCGACAGCCATGACCCATAAAATCTCCCTGGGATGCCATACTGGTCTGCAAAAATGATCAGATATTGCAGGTTCAGAAAGCAGAAAAACATTTTTGAAAAGCAGAAAAGCATTGTTGATCAGAAAACATACACCTACTGCTTTACTTTTCCCAGAGAGTTCTGTCTGCATGGTGCAGATAGAACCCAACAGGCTTGATGGCTTGGTTAGAGATCTCGGACGACATCCATGTCTCTACAAGGCAGAAGGTGCTTCAGTGTTTAAAAACAAAGGATGTGCATCGTGAAACTCAATGACAACATTCCATGCAATAAACTTGACTAAGACACACAAAAATTAGAGGGATCTTGCAACACAGCAGCCATTTTCTGCGCCATGTTGGAATTGAAGACTTTTGAAATCAAAGACTTATTGTGGGAGACTGACTGCAGGATGTTGGTCAGGGTACACATTCATGCTTTTACTGTTTGTACTGTGATTTACTGACAGACCATCTCACTTTATAGTTGTTCTTCCATTGTGAGAAACGGTAACACTGTGCTCTGTATGTTCTCCCAATTAAAGGTTGATGAGATGCACCTCTGAGCTATCTTAGAAAATTGTTTGATTATTTTTTACTCTAATGCTCTCCTTCATCATTGAAAGCCATGATCTGAATGTGAATTGACTGGCCTGAGATCTAATCATCAGTCCAGGAGACATTTACCAATAAAGTCTTATAACCTTGATGGTTCAGCAGTTTTGAAAGTAATGATTTCTGCAAAAGAGAGACAGGCCAAAAAAAATAAACAAACAGAAAGAAAAACAGACACAGAGACAGGTAGATTAATAGAAAGACAAATAGAGAGACAGGCCAACAAACAGACAGAAAGAGAGACAGGTAGATTAATAGAAAGAGAGACAGAAAGACAGGCCAACAAATAGACAGAAAGAGAGAGACAGGCCTAGAGATAGACTGTCACACGAGTCTGACAAAAAATAACATGCACAGAAAACAGACAGATAGAGAGGCAAAAAGACAGGCCAACAGAGGGACAGACAGCAGAAAAGCAGAACAAAGAGAGAAAGTTCGACAAACAGGTAGAAAAACAAACAAAAAGAAAGAAAGATAGACAGAGGATGACATACAAATATACAAGATACAGATAGATCAACAAAGATACAGACAGACTGTCTGACGTCTCTCCTCAGTTACAAAATCTCATTTATGCTTTACCAGATTCCCATTAATTCTTCATTAATACATCACTGTGCATTTTCTTACTGACTATACTAAACACACACACACACGCACCCCAAAGCTGAGTTCTCAGCCTTAGCTGCCACTCTCCATGGTGCTGAAGCCAAGCCATTTAAGCATTGCTGTTGTGGACCAACAGTTGATGGAACCTATGGAATGCCATCCAAACAGTTTCTCTCATTCAATACCACATTAAAAAAATTACCTGTAGATGTCATATGGCAACCTTCCTAAAACATCCCAGAGGCTATGCTATGGCCTAAGGATCAAGTTTTGCTCTGATACAGTGTGTACAATAAAAATGGTTTCCATTCAGTTTACAGTTGTATTGCCATTCTGTGGGCTTGGAGCCATTGTTTTCTATACATTTTTGTATATATATATATATATTTAATTTTTTTTTCTGTATTACTCAAAAGCAAAAGAACAAGTATACAAGTATGAACAAAGTACTACTTACAAGAGTACACTTTATTGTAGATTCCTGTTACCAAACTAGTACACAGTATATGTACCTAGTAATTGTGCTGTATGTAAGGTTTTGGGTTACAAGCTACAAAGCCAATAATCCAAGTCGTAATTGATTAAGATTACTGACTATGTACTTAAAAACACTTTAACACTTTAGATTTAAGTGTAAAAGATTATGTTTTATTTTTCAATTAAACTCATAGATGGTATTGGCTCTTTGGATCATTGAAATCAATCTAACACACCTGTGATAATTAGTTTGACATTTGAGTTCAGTTAAAGGAAAACTAAATATAATATGTTCCACATTATTTTGCAGACCACAGGATTCAAGCAATTTGGAAAAGAAAAAGGATCTCTGCTACTGAAAAGTGTTAAATAGTGCAAGACCTTGGACAAGGTACGAAAAGATTAGATATTTCATGAAAACGTAGGCATGATCATTGTACTGTAAAGAGTTTTGTGACTGATTCAGATAAATGCATAATGAGGAAGGTTTCTAACAGATAAATGTATTGGATTAAGAGAGCAGCTGCAGAAATGGAATAATGCAGAAAACAGATGTTTGAAGCGGCTGGTGCCTATGGACTGCAACGAACCTCAAGGTGTAGGATCATCCAGAGGCTTGCTGTCATTCATAAACCAACTTCTCAGCCACTCAAAACCAATGCTCACAAGCAGAAATGTCACAGTGGGCCTAACAATCTTCAAAGAGTCTTGTTTACTGATGAGTTCTGCACAATCCTGGACGGTCCAGATTGATGGAGTAGTGGATGGTTGATGGATGGCCACCATGTCCCAACAAGATGGTGACATTAGCAAGGAGGTGGCTGAGTCATGTTTGGGGCTGGAATCATGAAGAGCTGGTAAGCCCCTTTAGGGTTCCTGAAGGTGTGAAAAACTTCAGCAAAGTACAAAGTGTCTGACTGACCACCTTCTGCAAAGAATACCTCTGTGCCATTGGCTATTATGTCAGCCGCTGGATGAAAGATGCAAGGTTCTGTCTGGATCCTGGAAACTAACTCTGATTACAAGCAAACAAGTCACAAGTAAGAATGTTACCTTTAGTAGCCATTCAAACCCATTTGTGTCAAATTCTGTGTGTGTTATCAGGCCAAAGTCACCAGGGAATGTTAAATGAACATGTCGCAGACCATGTCCATGCCCACGTCTGTACCCTTTTGCACCCCATGTCCCAGACTCAGTCTGTGCCCATGTCCTAGTGTATGTCTCAGCCTGTGATCATGTCCATGCCCACATCTGTACCTGTGTTTTTATTCATGTCCCAGTCTGTTTTTGTACCCCTGTCTGTTCCCATTATGTTGCTTATATCTGTTCATATGCCAGTCCCTGTCCCTGGATTTGTTCCTGTTTTTGTGTCGGTCCCCTTCAATGTGTTCCCATTCCATTGGCCAATTCAGTCACATCACATGTCCAGTCCTCTGTCATATCTGATGTTTGTCCTGCCCTTTCTCCCATTCCCCGAGTCCAGTCTCAAGTCTTGTCTTGTGGATCTTCTATCCTGTCATCTG
This sequence comes from Acestrorhynchus altus, assembly GCA_034509495.1. Classification (NCBI taxonomy): domain Eukaryota; kingdom Metazoa; phylum Chordata; class Actinopteri; order Characiformes; family Acestrorhynchidae; genus Acestrorhynchus; species Acestrorhynchus altus. The sequence continues at coordinate 16,194,727 of CM067508.1, read as the reverse complement.
TCCTGTCTGGCGTGTGATCTGCCAAAGACTCTCACCAGTGTCTCATTTATAACCCTGCCTGTTCCAGGTGTGTAATCTTGTCTGTGTATTGAAGTTCCTTTGTTCAATCAGTCCTTGTGAGCCTTTGTGTTTGTTACCATGCATTTGCTGTTTTTTCATTGTGTTTGATCCCATGTGTCTGTCAGTTTGTGTGCTTCATCTATGTGTCCTAGTGTTTCATTTTATAATTAAATATTCAGTCCCTGTGAGTACATCCACCTCTCTACATCTATATAGCGCACTTTGTGGCAATTACTTTTAAGTAGTAGCTTGTTCTTTGTGGGACAACACTGAATCATGCATGCTCAAAAAATATATTTTTGAATGTCACAGCAAGTCTGCTCATGTGTGAGAGCACCTACAAGGAACATATATGACCCCTTAAATAACACAGAGTTTCAAATCCACATTAAACCAATCTATCGTGACAAATTAAACTCAAGACTAGCCCCTATGGCTTTTATTTTGATCTGGACTCTGTTGCTCTGTCATTATCAGGAGATTAAGGTTGTTATTGCTTTTCACACAATAAATGTGTTTTTCACTTTTTTTTTGCACCAGCTAGATTATAGTATGAATTTGACCCTCTTGCTTCCAATCCATTTCTCACTGCTTTTCATCTCTGCAAAGCACAGCCATGGGATTTTGTTGATTTCCCTCAAACAAGAATGATTCTTGGAGATAATGTTAAAGTACCATGACACATTGTTTTCTCCAATTATCACTGTATAATGTGGTTCCACTCCTGTGTCTCTGAGCTGAAAGCTTCATAAAGCCAGCTGTGCTTCTGCTTCTGCAGACAGACAGAAAAGGGTCTTTTTGGCCCAACACACCTGACCTAACTCATTAAGATATTAGGGGTGTGTGTGTGTGTGTGTGTGTGTGTGTAAGAGATGGTGTAGTCAGGTCTGTGCATGTTTACATTTACTTTGTTTACTCAATAAAGTGTTTAAATAAGGGATTTAGTCTAGTTTAAAAACTGTATTAAAGATTGGAATGAGATTATAATCTTCAAAACTGTTGGGAGAACTAATGAGATGAAAATGCAAGAATATTGATGATTTATTTGTAATTAATAGATTGACAATATTTATAATAATTATATGTTCTTTAAAATACTTGACAGTGGTCCAAAAAGAAAATAATAATAATAATGATAATAAAAATAATTATGCATCTGTATTATTCCTTTCCTTCTGAAGTTTGAACACTGTTTTTTCCAAGATGGATTACTGACTCATATGATGTCACATAATATCATATTTAGTTAAGGTAGGTAGTTTATCATATATATGTGTCATCTCTATAGGTTACTCTGAGCCTGAGCTATGAAGCCTAGAAAACAGCATGTAACTGTGTGGATCTCGGGTTCTAAGGGTTAGAGGGGTTAGTATAGGGGTTAATCGGCTGATGACCAGCATATCTAAGGCGCTACCACTACGATACGAGGCTTGTGAGTTCTAATCCTGGATCATGCTGTTCTCCCTCACTGGGAGAGTAGATGGCGCTCTCTACCCACATCACATACTCAGAGTGATGCTGTTCGGCCTGTCGGCCATCGTGTCAGAACCGGGGATCCGGCACTCTCCTCCAAGCGTGATGACTGTCTGGTGAAAATGCAAATGAAAATGGTGGCAGCTCAAAAAGAGGCGGACACATCACGTCTCCCCTGGCATCGAGAGCGTCACGTGTGTGATTGAGGATCAGTGTAATCCAAATTTGTGGGAGAAAAAGTGAAAAACTGGGTTAAAAAAAAGAAAAAAAAAAAAAGAATGAAACAGATTTGGATGATTTGTGTGTCTGTGATGGTCCACAGTTGCTTAGTTTTGGGCCAAAGCTTTCTCACCACTGTAAGAACAACACACGAAAGCAATCTTTGCTGTGAGTGGTTTGCTAGCTAAAGAGAATGTACCAAATCAGCCCATCTACCCTCTCAGGCTGGAGTAGCATTAGCTCTTCAGGCATTTGGCTCTTCCTGCTTGCTGTTGACACAGTGCCTTTGGCTGCTGTGAACAATGGTTCTATTTTCCCAAACATGTCCTCTTTTTGGAATGTGAAAAATGTGTCTTGCTGGAATTTCTAAAGATGGCACATTGATTTCATATCAATGTTTCTACAATCCACCCTAAAGATTCCCAGTCACCACCCTAAAGATTCACTTTTGTAAGTCGCTCTGGATAAGGGCATCTGCTAAATGCCATAAATGTAAATGTAAATCACCTCTCCTGATCCATCTAATTACAGTCATCAGAGGTTCTCGATTGACTAAGTTGTTTTTTTTTTATTTGGGATGGAAATGGTTCCTGCTGGAAGGAAGGGTCCAACCCATAAACAAAAAGACACATTACCTCAGCCTACTGCATGTGTATAGATGTATGGCTAGGTGGCTGACTGCTTGTTGGTTCTCTCTGGCTGAGCTGTCAGATCATGTTAAATTTTAGTCTCTTTATTCACATTTCCTATTCTCCCAAAGTAGCTATTGTGTTTACACTGTTGCCCCATATGTATATAAGGGGGTATATTAGGGTATCTAGTTTACACCTAAGATTGATCTATCCATCAATCTTTATGGCTATCTGAAGTGTTCATTTTTGAATGCTTCCATCTTTGTACCATTAAGAGCAGCTCTGCCCCTTTGTTGTGATGTAGAGCTACAGCACAGCTGGTTTGGTATCTGCATTCTTGTGCTTCAGTGTCACACAGTAGTGTCCCGACTGCCTGCAGGCAGCTTGCGGTCACTCATACTGAAGAGATCAAGGCAGTGGATCCCAAAAGGCCAAGACACTCTCACTCCGTCACACTCCACCAGAGCCCGTCATCTACCAGCAGCTGCCAATTAGCCACCAGTTCACTCCCACTGTCCTCACACTGCCACCATCTCTCTCTCTCTCTCCTCTCTCTCTCATTCTCTATCACACACACACACACACACTTCATCCAAGGCACTCGAGTTCATCCAAGGACTTTAGAGTTCTCCTATTGTTTCTCTCTTTCGTCCCTCATTCTGAAATCTGCGGGAGCTTATGTGTTCCCTCATCCACGGCAGAGGTGGAATGAGAATAAAAGCGAGGGAATATTGGGGGGAAGGTGGGCAGAGGCTTAGAGCAAAGAAAGAGTGAAAGACCTCTGCAAACAAAAGAGGGAAGGAGAAGACAAGGAGAGAGCTTATATCTACATAGTGCAGTGACTGATTAAGAGGAATGGTGTTTCGATGTTGGACGAAACCTCAGACAGACCAAATCTCCCTGGGATTAGAATGATAAAGTTTTCTTTGTATTTTTTATCTTGCCATTTCTTTATCAGCTTCAAGATACATAAGAAAAAGAAATGAAATAATAAGCGAAATATTCTGATCTGATAATTCATTGTTATGATTGCGTTCCACACAGTGACTGAGAGGGCCATTAAAAACCAGGAAGACTGTGTCACATAACAGATTCCTTTACACTTGGCAAGCAAAGAGTGTTTTTTTTTTTTTATTCTTTGATTGTGCCTTTCTGTCCTGTGCTGCATTGTTTCATCTTCAGAGTGGATGAATGAACTCTCTTAAATGAAACACTATATGCCCAAATGTTTCTGAACACCCCTTCTGATGAATAATGAACCTAGGGTTAGGCTGTGTTTAGGTCATGGTTAAGGCTAGGGCTGGGTTAAGGTTAGCTTTAGGTTTAGGTCGTGGGTTGTAGGTGTAGGCTCACTTTCTATAATTCCACTGGTTGCTATAAAATCAATGTCTTGTTCTTAACTCTGACTGGATATATCCCAGTTTCTAGCTGCATTTCATTCCACAGGGTCCTTAAGCAGTGCCCTTATATTAGTGTATTCACACTAAACATGTGATAGCAGCAAAGTGAACTTAAATCTCTTCATTTGCCCTGCAACATTATAACAAACAGCACGAAAAAAGCACTTCTTTGCTTTATAAAATAACTAACTGAACAAATAAACTGGAGCCCAGTATCATATTATGCATGTAATATGTAAATAAATCTAAATTTATAGACATACAACAGGTTTATATCATGTTTGGATTGTGATGTGATGCTGACACCTGATGACTAATTGGTCAAATTTACTTCCAGTCAAGTGATAGACCATTACACACTACTCCATAGTTTGAAGTCCCACTTTCAGTCCTTAATGTTTGGAATCTTATTTCCATGGGTTGCCCACTTGCAACTTGTCTTGATTTGCTCTTGGCACTAATGGTGTAAACTTTAACACTAGTGTGTAATCTGTATAAAAAGTCTGAAGGCTAAAATGTGTCATTTTTCTTCTTTTATGCAACTTTGTTTGGAAGGTGGATGACAAAGGCTTGTATGATGGAAAAAAAAATCCAGCATAGCCAGTTTGCTATGGAAATGACGTTAATGTATACCCGATGCCTGAGCCATTTCACTTTTCACCCACAGTTTCTTTCACTGCTGTTCGAAGAAAGTGGTCTAGGTCTACTCTTAATGGAATGTTAAAAATGTCTTTATGAAAAGGTTTCCATATATTACATAAAATATATCAGACGGAGAAAATGACCAGGCTGCTATATCTAATACAGACTCATGCAGGGCAATATCCAGTGAGAGGTCTAAACAACTCAGCTCAGACGTTGCCATTAATCCTGTGAGGGCAATTTGAACAAGCAGGAATGTGAAACTGTGGGACAACATTATCCAATATGCCAAAACTTCATATCTTCCAATCTCTGCATGCTGTATTTGAAAATCCCCCACAAATGTAATGGCCTTTTCAAATAGACACATAACTTATAATACACAGGCTATAAACCACCTGTTTTATTTCTATGCTGTTATTTTGTTATAAGCCTTGCTGCTGAGAAGGTAATGAGGAACACAGTGCATCTGGAATGTATTCACAGCACTTCACTTTCTGTACATTTTGTAATGTTAGTCTTATTACAAAAGGGGTTACATCCGTTCCTTCCATCAAACTTCTACACAATACCTCATGATGGCAAAGTGAGAAAAGTTTGTTTGACATTTTTGCAAATATGTTAAAAATATAAACACAAAAATATAACCTACATAAGTAGTCACATCCTTTGCTGTGAGCTCAGGTGAGCTCAGGTGTATCTTGTCTCCACTGATCATCCTTCTGCTGTTTCTCTAGCTTGATTGGACACCTGTGGTAAACTCATGATTTGGAAAAACACACACTTTTTATATAAGGTCTGATAGTAGACAGTGCATGTCAGAGCACAAACCAAGCCATGAATGTAAGGGTTTGGACTACACCGCCGTTTACGAGTAAAGGACCGGGAAAGTGTAGTCAGAGAGCAGCTGGAAACAGCTCCTAGAACTCAGTTCCTCAAAAGCCTCAGTGCTGATTACTGGTGATCACTGATCAGCCACACCTGCTGGGCACTTTATAAAAGGCTCAGTGCTGCACCTTTGTAGAGGGGTGGCTGGTATGGTACAGTACTTTAGGAGACAGAGAAACGATGAGTGAAAAGACAATAAAATAAGAGGGAGGAGGAGAATTGAAATGTTATTTCTGTGCTGAATTATCAGCTTTCTCTTCCCTTTTGGGTTGGTACCTCCTTTTGGTTTGTTTTATTGTCCCTCCTGTGAGGGCAGCTTTTGGTACTTTACTTTCTTCATACTAAAACCCCTTTGTTTGAGCTACACCATCTTGTTGTCTTGTTTGTGTGCCTTTTCCCGCCAAAACTGGGTTCTATAATCCTCTTTGGTTTCTACACCCGCTGTCGGGTGGCTCTTTAAAAAGGCACTGTTATACTTTTCCACTGTTGCCCCACTGCAGCCATACAGAGCTGGTTTACTAACACAGCAGCCCAGGTTCAAATCCTGCCCTTCACATTAAGCACTTCACTTATACATAATAAATATAAATGTATATAACCTTAACCACAGAATAAATAAATAAATAGCCCAGTGGCCTCCATTATCCATAAATGATAGAAGTTTGGACTCCCCATGACGCTTATTAGAGCTGGCTGCTCGGCCAAACTGAGTGATTGTGGGAGGGCCTTAGTCAGGGAGGTGACCAAGAACCCAATGGTCACTTTGACAGAGCTCCAATGTTGCTCTGTGGAGAGAATAGAACCTTCCAAAAGGACAACCATTTCTGCAGCTCTCCACCAATCAGGCCTGTATGGTAGCATGGAAGCCACTGACCGTACATCTAGAGTTTGCTGAAAGGCAGTTAAAGGACTCTCAAGCCATGAAAAACAGAAAAGGTTGGATTTTTTGACTCAATGTCATGCAAACCAGGCACCAATCCATCCAAGATAAAGGAGTGGCTTCAGAAAAACTCTGAGTAGAAAAAAATTGAAGCACTGTGAACACTTTCTGGATGCACTGTATATACCATAATAACAAGGATGAAATTATGAAAGTCCTAATAATTTGTTACCTATTTTAGTTATAATTATATTTAGCTTATTATATAAAACTTCCGGTTGAGTGAACGCTGTGCGAGTCTGGCCACTGCTCTCCGGCGTTTTCTTCATATTTTGTACGGTCTCCTTGAGTGTTGAGAAAGGCGCTTATAAATAAAATGTATTATTTTTATTATAAAATTAGGAAATGTAGTCATTAGGACATTAAAAACATTTAAACATTGACAATTCTTCCAATAGTGGCTCTGCTGTTTGCAGCATTTATTTATATGTATATATATATATATATATAAA